>RJWH01004275.1:0-113911 GCA_004363575.1 Solenodon paradoxus | reverse complement strand
ATCTACCCCATCCATGCATGCATCCGCCCATCCCCATCTACTCCATCCATCCATCCCCATCTACCCATCCATCCATCCATCCACAAATCCTTCTCAGAGGGCCTATTATGTGTCAAGCACTGTGCCACATGGGGATACAGATCCTGCTCAACTATTAAGCTCCATGAAAGAAGCATGTGGAGTAATCACCACTACCACATACCAGGGCCCAGTTCAGGTCCAGCCTGATACACAGCAGATGTTCAGTAAATACTGACTGATAGAAGGAGCTGGCACCCTCGTGGCTCAACAGCTAAGACGCAGGCCTTGTAAAGTCCAAAGACCTGGGTTCCAGACACAGGTCCAGGGAAAGGATAGAAAAGAAAAACAGGGGTCCCCGTCTACAAGGAGCTTATGGTCTGAAAGAGAAGACTGACATAGGAATGTGACGTGAGTCCGTGTGCCCAGGGCGATCATCTGCCCATGAACAGAGCAGATAACGAGGCTGGTGGACCTTGCTGAGGTGACCCCACTTAGCTGGCAACAAGGGCGTGTTGGTGACTCTATCAGTGTGGGTTCCCTGGCACAGAACCTGTTTCTGGAGTGAAGAGGGTGAGTTCTGGGGCCCCTCTGGACACTGGCATCAGTCCCTTCATCACGTGGAACCCCAGATTCCTTAGGTCTCAGAGCTTCAGGTTGAGTCATGTTTGCCAAAAACACATCCTTTCACTCACTGACTCTAGAGCTCTCTGAGCTTCCCCTTCTCCATGGCAACTCAGTTTGTTTCCCCCCACTTCCCGAGCCCCTCTGTGTACCGGACAGGGAGCTGAGGCCCCTCGCTGCTGCTGTGAGCCCTCTGGGAGCCCGTGACCGGGGTGCCTGCCGCAGGCACTGGGCAGAGAAGCAGAAGGCAAGTGAGGTGGGTCCACTGCACGTGGGCGCGCGCTGTAAACATCTGAGAACGCTAGCGATGGTTACCGAGAGGATGTTAAAAATAATTATCTACTGAAAATATTAGATTTGCTCTGGATTGTTCATTACATACAACGGCTTAATAGGACTTTTATTGAATAGCTGCAGAGCTCTGGGCCGAAATCAATTTGCCGTACGCCCAGAATTTTGATGTATGCTGTTGACTTCCACAACACGGAGCAATTTGTAATAGCTGTGGCTCGCTGTTGTTTTCAAAGCTCCGGCTACATCACAAGCATTTATTTCTGACCACAAAATTACATTTATTCAACAGAAAGCAGCTCCGGGTCTTTAAGAGGTTAACTTCTGGAGAGCTTGGCTGCGCTCCAGCCCGTCGGAGGGGCGCTGGCGCGGTGGCACACGGCGGTGGCGCAGCGCCGGGCGGGCGGTGTGATTAATAGACTGCTGAGTGTGCCCCTTTCCACATGCGCACGGCTCGCTCTCCTGCTTCCATAGATCATGGGCTTAGCCTCAACATATCTGACTGAAATTGAATTTGGCTTCTCTCTCAACCGTTCATTTCCTATGTTATGCAAGGTTATATCCTTTTCTGCATGAGCAGAACCAAACCAGCTGCAGCTTTGGAGGAGAAAATGTGTTTTCAATTAGGAAGCTGGCCTGAATATTGAACCACAGTCCTACTGCTCCCCTAATTGAGCCATCATGGAGCAAACCTACGGGAAAACACTGTACTCGCCAGGCCCTCATATTTTGCTGTGAGATCATGAAAACACACTGTCGCCATCACCACCACGAGTGCCACCACTGTCACCTCAACTACCACACCTGTGAAAAGGCCCTAAGTCTGAAGATGGCTGTGCTGGGGGAAAGATCCATCCCTCCAGGAAAGGGGTCAGGACAGCAGGCTATGTGGGGGCCCTTATAGATCTGACTGCAGGGCTGGTCATGTCCCCAAGGTGTCCGGTGTACCCCGTGATCAGGGACACTGGGTCCCAAACTGGAAGATGGGGACAGGCAGAGACCCAGCCTTCTTGTTCTTGTGGGGTCACTAGGTAGAGTCTCATACTCAGAACTCAGTACGTACTTACGAACATGGGAGAAGAAGAGGGAGACTCAGCCACACTCACCGAACCAGCTCAGTAAGCAAAGAAATGATTCTAAGACTAAGAGAAGGTGCAGGTCCTCCAGGAGAAAGCTGAGACAATTGGAGATGGTCAGGAAGAGGACAAGGGGAAGACATCCAGCTAGGTGGCAAGGGATGGAAAAGTCCAGAGAGGTGAGAAAGAAAAGCGTGGTACAGTAACAGAGGCGGTACCTTCAGGAAAAGTCAGAAGCAGGAAGCCACAGGCAGATTAAGGATAGAGACTAGAGCAGCCTGGCTGCAGCTGAAGCCAAGGACCCAAGCCTGGAAATACGTTTAAAGCTGAATCACAGAGCTCCACACACACCAAACTGTGAGCCAGGCCCTGCTTCCCGGAACTGAACCCAGAAGAACTGCCCCAGGATCCCTACAACGAGCAACACACAAGACTTTGTAAAACTACACATTCTCGGGTTCTGCCCCAGGCACGTGGAATCAGAACCTTGGGGGAGGATTCCAGGAGCTTATTTCTGGAAACATGTGGGTGATTCTCATGCAGCCAGCTGGTCCCGCCGAGGACTGGCTTTAGGTTCCGTCAATCTGGCCCAACCTTCTCTAATGCCACCCTACCCACGACACCTGCTGCAGCACCTGCAGGGCTGACACGAGGGGACAAGCATGCATGCGAGCGCACACACAGTTCCTGCTCTCTAGAGTTCAGACGCAGAAGTCTGAGTGTAAGGGCAAGTTCAACTACATTACAATAAAATAAAGACAGTCTTCAGGTGCAAAGTCAAATGAGAGATAAAAATGAACCCAATGAGAGATAAAAATGAACCATAATGGAGAGAAGGGAGAGGCTTCTTTCTGGCTGAGTATCTGGGGGTGGTTTGGAGGGTCAGAGCCCGACAGGTGGGCCTCAGCCCTGGTTTGAACACCCCAGTAACGGAAAAGTCACTCCCTTAGATGGTGACTCATCCCAGGTCTGGACAGCTCTAAGGGCTGGGAAATGTCCCCTTCTACTCTGTGGATGACAGGAAACCCAAGTGCGAGTCCACTGAGTCATAGGGGCTCACTACGGGGCTTCTTGCTGACCATCTCATTCATTCACGTGACATGAGCCACGCTGGGTAGAAAGAGGCCCTGGAGCGCCCAAGGTTAGGGGCGCATGAGGCTGGGCCTGGGCTGACTCCGGGTCCTCTGCCTGCCTGTGAAATGTTTTTGGAGGCAAGCACATGGACACTGGCTTTATTGAGACATGGCCTGTAGATCTGAACAACAACTGCACTCAGTCTAAGAGATAAGGGCTACAGGCGCCCTTGAAACTCTTAGTCGCTTTTAACTAATTGATAGAATATTTATCCCACTTAATCCGTTTCACCTAAGATTTGATTAAAATCTATCAAATGGTCCTGCAGGTGCACACAAGGCCTCTGCTTCCCGCGGTGCTCAGACTTTTCGTCTGATTACACTGGAATCTTCCAAGACTCCCAAAGGGACCAGCCCCAACCGACTGCACTGGTCAGCCACCCTCCCCGCCCCTGGTCGCAACCCCCAGCCCCTTCTTTCTGGCTCCTGTCATCCCGAGCTCTGGAGCTTGCCCGCCCTGCCCAACGCTCTCCCCCAACAATCAGCTCTCACCTCAAAAGCCACCTCTCGGGCAGGCCTCCCATGACCTGACTGGAGGAGCCGCCTGTTCCTGCCTCTTTTCTTCCCTTCTGACATCTGATACCCCTCCTGGCACCCTCGGGCACTATCCCTCTGTTTGAGGCCCACTTCCCTTCCCGGGAGCAGAGGCCTCAGACCCGGGGGTCTGGTCCAATGTCTCCCAGCTCTGCGCACAGCTGGCTCTCCAGGGGGCTTCACAGAAGGAACAATGCAGCTCTCAGCGTGTGGCCAGCCTTAGGGGGTTCACACACGGCGCCGTGGTTCTGGATGGTGTTCAGCATCCACTGGACTGTCAGGAAGTTTCAGACGATTACTTGGTCCCTCATGAGGCAGGTAACACTGGGGTAAGTCACGGTCCACAGTCCAATCTGGGCCCAAGTATGTGCGCAGCTCTGAAAACTTAGGAGACTGTCAGGAGGCCACAGACCTGCAAGTATGTCCGCCAAGCACTGAACAAGGAGACAACAACTGTCCTTACTTGGATGACAGGCTGGTGGGGGCGGGGTGGGGGCAGCGCCCCCTGCTCCACGAGCAGCACCGGTGCACCGGCACTGGAGAGCTGGGGCTGCGCCTGCACAGGCCAGGGGCAAGGCCCAGTGTCCCTCGTGTCACCTGTGGTGCTGGGTCATTTGCCTACCCTCTCTGGGCGTAATTTCATCCAACGGACACCTCTGGGTAGATGGAGGCGGCCGACACAGAAGCACATGCAGAGAGGAGGACACGACAACACACGAACATGGAAAGAAAGGAGCTCTGAGACGAAGAACAGGGGCTACCAGAGACAGAAGGAGGGCTTCCAGGGAACCCTAAAGGCTGAGCAGGAGGGCGCAGGCAGAAGGCACGGGTTCCCGAAGGTCTGAGGGCCCTGGGGAGCCCCTGCAAGGCTGTGGTGAAGTGGTCCCACATGGGCTGTGCCTGGACAGGTGTCAGTGATCTTGGGACACAACCTGGTTTTGGGGGTGCAGGTGGGGAGGGGCCTCGGGCAGAGGAGAGCGTGCTCTGGAGGCAGGATGGAGGGGACGGGGTGTGAGGAGCAGAGGACTGGGAGTGACTGCCTGCCAAGGGAAAGACAGGTGGGGTTCCAGCAGGCGTGCAGCTGCCAGGGGTGCACCGAGGTGCTTTCCCACGGCACGCTCGTGAGGTGAGACCTCAGGCAGACTCACGTGAGCCCGAAACTCAGGGGAGAAGACCAAGGTAGACAGAGAAAGCCGAGTGCTCAGATAGGGATACTGAGAGACTCTACAGGAATGTCTGAGAGACTAAACATTAACAGTGAGGGACGCGAGGAATACTGAGGGCACTGTCGGTGGGACTCAGAGGACAGAATTATCTGAGGACTGTCCATGGTCTCATACCACTGAGGTAAGGGTGTGGGTGACCCCAGATGGAGTGGCTGAAGAGCAATGGGACAGAGATGGAGAAGCTTGGTTTTGAGGACGGGGGTACTGAGGAAGGTCTCGTCTCTCCCTCCTGCTCAAGCTGGAACCGTCTAGGGCTGTCAGGAATGCTGGTGATAACAGGCGGGGGATGCTGAGACTGGAGACACAGGACAGGGGGCCGCAAGGTTCCTGGGAGCCCAGCACGTGGAGGACTGGGGTAAGCGCAGCACCATCTCCCACAGTGGAAGCCAACGCATGTAGGACGAGTGCTGGACACTGCAGAGGAAGGCCCAGCACAGCCTGGACCTGTCAAATGTCCCAAGTGTCACTATCAACATGATTACAGACATGCAGCCCTTCAGCCTTCCCAGGGGCAGGGCTCCCCAGGAGCCCCTGGTTTCATCATAGATGGAATGCACAAAGAAGGGAGAAGATCAGCTTCTGCCAGGAGAAATTAGAATTATGTCGCAATTGCCTTGGAAGGATGAGTATTTCTTAAAGGGAACAGTCCACGCTCACAAAGGACTAACATAGTGTCAACAACAGGACAAACACCCTGGGTGACAACGTTCCCAAGACCGTTGACACCTCCTGGGTGCCACCTACAACAGCCTCTATTCTGAATTCCCAGTTTGGCCATTTCTTAGGGATCTATCACGCGCATCCTGAAGAATCCCTGTGGAGCTCACGTCTTTCCAGTTCCATTTGCTGTGTCCGGCCGTGCCGTGCCCCATCAGATGAGCTCAGTCCAGCTGAAGGGCAGTGAAGGGCTGTTTCCACACTGCTGATCAGTTTTCAAATGCTGCTTCCTGGGACCCGGGCTTAAACGAGTAGGCTGTGCCCAGGTGTGTGCTTTTAGCTTTATCAGCTGAGGTCAGACTGGTTTTCAAAAAGGTTACAGCAATTTACACTCCCATCTTGACTGAGGTATTTTGGCCGACAGGGCAGACTTGACCAAGGTGCATTGAGACTATTTCACTTGTGCTTCCGTGACTATGAAGTGGAGCCTCTTTTCATATATTTAATGGCCACTTATGACTTCTGCTCATTTTCCCATTGGGATGCTTTGTTTTTCTCACTAATATGCAAACATTATTTTCTGTTTTCTGAATTATTAACACTTTATCAACCATGTGTGTGGCAGCCACCTCCGCCTGGTTTGTGACCTGTGGCCTAGGACAGCTCTCTGTCAGCAGGTCACAGTCTGGCCCAAGGAGGCACCATTTCCATTAGTGGCATTTAAATCTTTCTTATGAAAAAGATCCAGGTAAGTTGGAATTTTTTGTGTGACAAGTTTCCAATAGATTTTTTCACTCTCAAGGGTGTCTTTCCACAAAAAAAAAAAAAAAAATTAGAATAGCTTTTATTTTGAAATTTTATATAATCGAATGTAACAATTTCTTCCTTTATGATACTCTATTTAAGAAATCCTACCCAACCCGAAGTCATCATATTCTGTATTTTAAGCTAAAATGTTTAAAGTTTTGTCTTAAGGCTTGATCTGTAATTTGTATGGCATGAGACAGGGGTCGACTTCATCTACATAACCACTGATCAGAGGACCACTGTTTAAGAAGCCCACCTCCCTCACTCTTCCGTCACTGTTGCAATGTATTTGGCTTCTGGATGTGCATGGTCGGCTCCTAACTTATTTCCCACTGGTGTATGTATCTGGCATGGGGCCAATAGTGCATGCTCCATCTTGTTCTTATTTAATAATACTCTCACCATCATTCACCATTTGCTCTTACACCTATGTTCTGGTATCAACTTTTCAAGTTTCATGGAAACTCCTGTTGGAATTTTGATGGAAACTACAATGACACTCTCCAGAAAGCATCAGTTTCTACACTTGAATACCTCTCTCTCCACTGAAGTTTTCTTTAATATCTTCAACAGAAATGTTACACATTTATATATACTGTTATTTATTTCTAGGCATCTTTACTTTTTGTTGCTATCTCCAGTGGTATCCCTTTCCAGTGTGCTGTTGATATAGAGGTATGTAATTACTTTTGTATATCGATTTTACATGTAGCAACATTGTTAAATAACTGAGGTTCACTTGAAAAAATGACAGCTTTATTTCTTCTGTTATAATACCTATACTTTCTTTTTCCTGTCTTGATGCTAGCTAAGACTTCCAGTACAATGTTAAATAAAAATAGCAACAGTAGACATTCTTGTCTTGTTCCTGATTTTAAAGGGAACAGTTTAACAATGCTGTGTATGAGGTATATAAATATGCATAAGCATGTGTGCATATCTATAATATACAGTAATATGAATATAAGTATGATAAATACCTTTTATCAGGTTAAAGACGATTTCTCTATTACCACTTTGCTGGTTGTTTTTAAGATGGAAGGACAACTGAATTATATTAAATTCTTCTTTCTCCCTAATATGCTAATGATGTTAACTTACATTAAGAAATTTTTCAATGTTAAACCAGACAGTATTCTTGGGCAACAGTTTACTAAGACCTTTTAAAAGACTTCTTCACACCTATTCATAAGACTGACTTAATTTTCCCTTTTTATACTGTTCTTGTCCGGTCTTGGTATCAATGCTATATTAGCCTCGTAAAACGAGTTAGGAAGCGTCATTTCTTTTTCTATTTTCTGAAGGAGCTTGCCAAAGACTAGAACCACCATCTGTTTCATGATGACTGACAGGATTTTCCCATAAAACTGTCCAGAGCTTGTGGGAATATTTCTGCAATAGTTATAGGGATGTTCGGGTTTTCTACTTCTTCTTTAATTAGCTTTGGTATGTTACAGTAATCAGGAATTTCTCTAGGTTTTAAATTTTATTGGTAGAAAATAGATTATAATATTCCCTTATTACCTTTTTAATCTCTACAAATTTACCCCACTTTCATTTCTAATCCTTTTTTTTTTTAAGAAGGTGGTTCATCTACTATAGTCATCTTTTCAAAGAAAAAAAATTTTCATTCATAGTCTTACATTTACTATCAATGTATTATTTCCTTTCCCCTGTTTTCTTTGAGCTTATCCTGTTGTGCTTTTGCAATTTTTATTCTGGGTGCTTAGCTCATGGGTTTCTGTTCTTCTGCTTCCTCGCTAATAAAAGCACCTACGTTATCTTGTAACAGGATTTTCCCCCGGGGGACACTCGGTGTGCACACCTAGTTCCCATACAGCCTTGGGAGTCGGGCCTAAGCGACTCCTTGCCTTCACCCTTCTGTACCAGGACCCTCTCAGGGAGAGAAACAAGGAGACAAGTGGAAAGGTTTAGCGTTTTCCTGGAGAGTGTGGCACTTTGCTGAAGGGACTGTTTCAATTATGGAACTAGAATGGGATTGTCCATTTAGGTCCCCCCGGCCCCCTCCTAATCAGCTGAACATGGGACACACACATTTAGATAAGGCAACAAATAAATCTCATTTCAATGTGAGGTAAATGTGATGACTTTGCAATAATCATCACAGGTAACCTTTAGGATTACAGCCTTCCAACTAACTTGTTGATCAAACTCAGCTCTGTACTCATTTCTGCTAAAGGCACTTCTGGAACACAGCTTGCAGGGTGCGGCCCCCTCACTGTGTTAACAGCAGTACATCCTGGATGAAGGATGGAGGCAAAATGCTCTAACCACCACCTCCAGAGGAGATTTGCTGTTCAGCCATTTATTCAATAACTGACTTTGAGAGCCCAAATATTTAAGCTCTGGGAGCTGTGTCAGGTGCTGGGACTGTCCATGGCCAATGAGCGCAGACAAGGTGGTGGCTTTGGCACATTTTATGGACTGATGGGGAACAGAGACAGTGTGACAGGCACCTCGCAGGCACCAAGCATCTCTGGCGGTGGTGGACACCTGACCTGTTGTTCGGACCCTGGGAAGACCTTGCTGAGGAAGTGACACCCAAGCTGAAGTGAGACAGGTGGAGGAGAAGGAGGGGGAGAAGGAGGAGAGGGGCCCAGCAGGAGGGTCAGCCGGCACGAGGGTGCCCGAGGCACAGAGCCTGGCAGGACGCCACAATGACTGTGCTCAGTGAGAGGTGGTGCACATACGTGTCTGGGAAGTTAGCGGGTTTCACAGAGCACAGGCACGAAGTGGCTGGACGGCGCAGGGACAGCAGAGGCCCACTGACGGCATGAGCGCCCTGGTGACCAACACTCCGTGACGCTGCAGGCAGTGTGCGTGGGGCTCCTCCTGCAGGAGCCTGCTTGCTGGCTGAAAACTTTTGCTGATTTTGGTTTGCTTTTTCTTTTGCGGATCCTGAACAGGAAAGTAAACTATACATATTCTGAGGCAAGAACAGGGTCTCAATAACACAGAGGGGGACTCAAGGACACACTCGGTGAGTAAAGTCACATTCACAGAATGAGAACAGGCCTCTGAAAAGGGAAGGTGGCATTTTTTTAAAAAGTCAGGCTGCCTGGATCCTGCCCCATCTAAGCCCCAAGATGAGCTGCCTTCTGCCCACAGTCGCTGTCAGACGCCCAGCGTATGTGGGCCCCCATTGGAAGTCACCCTTTGCATGAAAGTTCACGCTTCAGAAACACGTAGGCTTAGTCCCTTCTGCTAAAATCAGCTTACTGGAAAGCACAAATTATTTTACATAAATAAAGCAATTAGCAGAGGCTTTGGTAAATATTAATTAATGGTGCTATAGAAATATTTACTTTTCAAATAGCCTTTAAGAAAATAAGCAAATTGGAAGTTTAGATGTCTCTCACACAATTCAAATTTAGTATCTCTAGAGTCAAACACATCACTCCATCTGCAATGTGGTATAATCGATAAAATAACTGGCTTAGATGCTTTTAAAAAATAAAAAAAATGTAATAAAAATCACAAGGGTGAGAGGTGTTCTATATTAATATAGCTCTCATTTATATATAATTATATAAGCATATAATCTATTACACATGAATACTGTATATGTAACATGTACAATATACAAATATATCTGCCAAATCCACACATGACCAGGTAGGAGGTAGGACCCCGGTTAGTAAAAGGGAGGGAGAGCAAATGTTAACATGCGGTGAGTCTGCTAAAGGATGAACAGGTGGTCGACAGACTCATTTATTACTTTATTAGACCTGAAATTTTCAAAGAGAAAGAAAACAAGCAAACAACAGAAAAGCATATTGAGTTCTTTCAGCCAGAGAAATACTAAGCCAAAGGGCCTCACACAAGCTGCTGACCAGGTAAAAGAAGAGATACGATCACAGGTGGGTAGGTGTAAGGTGACAGTTTCGCTCATGAAATGAGGGTTCAACGATGTGATCCCGGAGGAAGGGCAATTCACGTCCTTCAAAGACCTGGATGACTGACATCCCCCTACGCCTCGGGGGTGGCAGCAACAAAGAGAAGGCATTACTCTTCCAGAACCTGCAGCGGTCACTACTGCCACTTCTTCCTCCGAGGGGCCTTGCCTGCCCTAGCCTCCTCTCTGGGCCACCTGCAGTCTTCCTAACTAAGGCCATTCACCTGTCGCCCTCATGGTCAGCATGTGCTGAAGGGTCTGCCAAATGAGCCTCTGCTCAAGACAGCACTGCTCTGGGCCCTCCTGGTGAACCCTGAGTCTTGCCCCTTCCCCACATCTCCGCGCCCCCTGTGAATTAGCTAGCTTCAAGAAAATGAAATTCCTAAAGTCCTACCCATAGAGCTTCTTTCAAGGGCTTTGAAAGTCTCTGCAGTCTGGTGTTACTTTTCCTTTCATCATTCTGATGGGAGAAGCTCAGAGCCGAGAGTGAACGATTCCACGAAAACAAAATGTCTGGTTCTCGAAAAGGCACTGAGCCGCTACAAAAAGGGCAGGGGTGCTGAAGTGTCCCCCATCTCAAGGCCCCGCTCCTCTGCGCACACTGGGCGCATGGCTCGGCCTCTCACTGCATGACACTAGCCTTTCTGGAAGGATCCTAGCCTGAGCGCAAACGTAATCCTCTGGCTTCTGTCTGTGGCTCTTTGCTTCTAGCCTCTATCACTCCACCCTTCCCTCAGGAGGCCAAGCTCAGGGAACTAGCGAGTTGAGGACCTCCGTAGGCTTCGAAAGGCTGTGAGCTACACAAGCTCAGTGCGTGGTGGGAAGTTCAACCACATCGGCCACTTCTCCCCTGAAACCATCACACTGTCCTACACCGTATGGAGTTCAGTGCAAACGTCACAATGAGAGGCGCAGAATCTGTGCGACAGTGGTCGGTGCAGCTGGGGGCTCCATCTGGGTCGGCGCCATCTGTCAATGGCATTTGATTAGCGAGAACATAACGAGGGCTCGGCGAACCGCCGAGCATGGCTGGGATGGCTGGGGTGCGAAGTGCCCGTACGCGCTTACCTCTCCTTGGAAGCTCTTCAGCAGCGGTGCTACCTGCTTGCGCAGATCCTGGGCCGGAGGAGGGTCAGGAAACAGCCATGGAGGGAAGAGAAGAGAAACGCAGTTAAGGACGTCGTTAAGGTGTTCATTATCATTACAAAAAGGAACCCCAGAACCTCTCCAATCCTGCTCCTTCACTGTACAACATAGAAGATGCCAACAAGCACTCTATAATGCGAATTGACTTACTTATGAGGCTGCTAGATTTAATTTCTATTGAGTCTCAGTTATAATCGCTTCATTTTAAATGTGCTATGGATTCTGGTTTTCGCTGATGTCGGTCTGAGAATTTACTTATCACAAAATAAAGACAGTAGGTGTGACTATGTATTGGAAATGGATTGGGGACACCAGCCTGCATTTCGGCTGTTAATTTTGAGCACTGTTAGCAAGAGATGCCTCTGTTTTGAATTCATGTTTGATAAGTCAATGGGAATTTAATCTCAAGCTGCCAGTACTCATTTCTCATCATTGGGACATCCCAGAGGCAAGCCTGTCTAATCTCCTGGAGAGTTTTTAAAATGAAATAATTGACCAACATACAGGAAAGTGATTGGCATCAACAACGCAGTCCACATACATGGTAAGGACCTGGGTTCATGTTCTAGAGATGGTTCAAACCACCAAGATGAACTTAAAAAAAAACTTCCTCCTCTTCTCTCTTCCTGCCTGCCTGCCTCTGCTCGCCTTATTCCTACCTGCACCTTTCCTTAAAAAAAAAACAAAAAAATTGTATTACAACCTTCAAAGTTGCTTAGAGACTCGACTGTAACCGTTCTCAACACAAAAAAGAAACGTGATTATGTGACTGGATAGGAGTGTTGGCAGGTTAGCTAGTTCACTGTGGCAACCATACTGTGAGCCCTGGGTTGCAAACCCGGGTCCTTGGGCTTTGCATGCTCTACGTTCCAGTCACTGGCCTCATGCTTAGGCTACCAGGGTACACCTACATCTCAATTAAAAAAAACACAGTAATTGAGAAAGTACTCCAAATACTTGGAAATGACTCAAATAAGGCAACTTCTCCTTTACTGAGAGATGAACATGTAAGGCATTTACTGAGCACAAACTAAGTGCCCGATCAGACTCAACCATCTGAGTCAAGGCCTAGGCATCCATCTGATGTCTGTGCCCCAAAGAAAGCGACCAGTGTTGGTAAAGACGCGCACACGCCAATCGAACCTACACGGAAAGAAGGAAAAGGGGTGTTTCAGACAGAGACGGAAAACACACTTGGAGGGATTACAGAGCCAAGGAGAAGCATCTCAGAGGAAGGACACTGGAGCGGGGAAGACAGGGATCTTTACAGGTAAAAGCAGGAGAGTGCTGAAGAGACCAGTTCTCAGTCTGGGTCTACCGCCAAGCCACCGAAAAGAGCTGCTGCCAAATACATGAAAGCTACAGTAAATGGGGTCTGGGCTTCTCCCTAGAGCCCAGGGTGGAGTCTGAGCAGCAGAGCTTGGGAGCCAGCTCCAGTGGGGTCAGAATGGAGAGGAGTGGCACAGCAGGGGGACCCCCAGCCTGAATTCTGGGTCCTCACTCACTCACTGTGGGCTCTGGGTGCCATCTCACCTCCTGAGCTCAGCCTCCATCTCTAACTTAGGGATGATTTTGTACATAAAACCACGATCAGTGTGGGGAGGGTGGCATAGTTCCTGGCACACAGCAAGTGCTCAACGATATTAAGGACTTCTGTTACGGGTGACAACATCATTTTTACCATCTAAGGAAAAGCCTGCCAGCAAACTTAAGAGTTAGCCGCGTGGACCCGGGGCCTAGACGGCCATGTTCTCTAGCTGCGATTTTGAGGCCTCACATGGAGAGGCATGAAGAATGCGATCTCTTCCTCTCAGGGAGGCCACGGTGAGCTGAGCACCCCCTCTTTTGGTAACCAGAAGCATTTTGTCTTCCTTGAGCTGAACACCCAAACCCCCTCCAGCCTGTGCCCCAGTCCGGCTGCCCTGCCCACAAGGAGGGCCGCCCCACCCTCCTGCACATGAGGAAGAATGGCTCCAGGAATTCTGTGTGACTCAGTGTCCCTTTGTGGTTTTCCTCTGAATTGGGGGCTGGGGCCTTTAATTAATATTTTTGGGTCAGGAAGCCTTCTGAGAATCTGAGGAGACCTACTGACCCTTCCTGCAGGGTGAAAACTCTGCAGATTACTGCACAGGGCTCTTCCTAAAGCCTGCCCACAGGCCCTGTACCACAGGGCAGCCACCAGCTATTTATATTTAAATTTCACTTAATTCAGATTTAGATGTAACACACGCAAATTAAATTTAAAAATCTTGTTCCTCCTTCATGGAGCCACATGGGATGAGCTTAGCAGTCACTGGAGGGTGGCGGGGTGGTGGGGCGTGAGGCCACAGTGCCCAGTGCTCATGACTAACCCACGTCATCCTGTGCTGGAACCCTGAATATACACCTGATCAAGAAATGTTACAGCTTCCTTTTAATTATACACTTTCTAGAGGATACATTCCCCGAGTGCAAGGCCATTGTTTTATTGGAGAAATCAATGCTTTTGCTCCTTCTTTGGAACTTTTTTCTATTATTTTAACACCAAGTTCAGTGACAAAAAAGGATCAATCCCTGTCAGCCCTTGTTAAGTAAAGAAGGTCATCTGTAGAGGGCACAATAATGGTTCCCAAGATGTCAGTGTCTTAAACCCCAGGACCCTGGACTCAGTCAGCCTAATGGTATAAGGGAGCCTGTGCCGATGGGATTAAGTTAGGGATCAAATGAGGAGGTGACCCCGGATCATCCAGTTGGCCCCCATGTGATCATAAGGGTCCTTAGACATCGGAGAGGGTGTGATGACAGAAGGGGACAGTCAGGGAACACAGGTGCCCTAAGAAGCCAGGGAAGGGGAGGAAACGTGTTCTCCACGCAGCTGCCAGACAGGACACAGCTCTGCAGCACGCTATTTCAGCCAGCAAACCCACTTTGCACAGCAGACCTTTGCACTGGCAGATGACAGATTTCTGTGCTTTTGGTTCCCAGCAGTGTGCTATAGTGGTGGCAGAAACCAGCACAGCAGCTCACTGTGCCAGAGTTCGACCTCCCTTCTGTGAGGGGAGAAGGTTAAACAGAGGACGGTGGATGGAAGATCATGGTTTGAGCCCCGTCAGGGTCGATGGTGAAGTTAGCCCTCTGATCGCCAGGACAAGCAGACTTCTTTGTCAGAAACTCAGCATGCACAGCCGAGGACACAGCGGTACTAAGAGTAAGGTCACTGTGGGTCACTGTGTGCTGGGCGTGGGGGCGTGTGACCGGGACTGAACTCGCAGAAAGCGCTGGGACTCCGTGGGGTGGCTGAGTGCCCCTCAGTCTGACAGACAAGGACAGACAGGAGGAGCGCATAGTCTGAAATCACAAATACGACAATGGATGGATTTCAATTGTTTTCCACAATGACTGATGAAGGTGATCGGCCATGAGTGTGGCTGCAGTGTCCTCAGCGAGTAACCAGAGTGGGGACAGCACGAACAAACTGCCACAAAATCGGCACTGACAGGTGGACGGCATGCCAGCCCAACTTGCATAAACTTGCAAGGGCTCTTCCTCTCAAACTGAAAGAGGTCACAGGCCCACATGAATCTAACTTAAAAAAATCAGATGTGAGTGAGTCAAGGATGCTAACTCAATGTGACATTTGCCTCCCAAGTGTCAGGAACAGTGGCCCCTTCCAGGCCTGGGCTTCAGCAGGGCTCTTCATCCTCCAGGGAGCTCTGGCTGAGCCCCGCTCCACCCGCAAGGAGGGGAGCCCCAGAGGTCCCCACAGGCCTGGGTCTGGGTGTTGCAGAACCAGATGCGGGCAGGCCCAAAGCCATGGGGTGTGCTTCTGTCCTCTCTGAGTTTGAGAAGGCCGTGTGGGCATAGTTAGGAGTGGGTCTTCTTCTTCCTTGCAGACTGGAGGCTGTTTGAGCTCTAGTTGCCCCCATTCCTCCATCTCTGGGATGGAATGCAGGGCTAGGAGGCATTTCGCTGAGGAAATTTTGGCACGAGAGGCTGGACTAGAGGCTGGTCACCTTCCTTAGCAGGTCAGGGTTCCTTTGCCTGGAGGGGCCAGTCCTGCCCGCAGTGACCCACTCCCCGGTAGGTGTGGCCCTGGTTGGTGCACAGGGTGCTCTAGTGGCCCATGGGCTGGTCAGCAGGAAGACTGGCCCCAACATCAAGGTGGGATTCTGCTAATGGCGTGTGACCTTGCTGCATTTATGGGGACCTTTGACCCCATGTCCTCCGTGCCTAGAACAGACAGGCCCACAAGGCAGAAGACACGAGTTAGGAGCATGACTGAATAAATGAAAGAATAACCACTCCCTCCCAAGTGTGTCAAGAACTGGACAAGAGTGAGAGGGTCCCCATAGTCCAACAATAGACAGGGTCTACCACCTCAGTGACTTCGTGTTTTCTATAGCTGTATTTTAAAAAGCAAAAAGAAAAAGATGGAATTAATTCTTACTTCCTTTAACTCTATGAAATATGATTGTTTCCTTTGTAATCAATATACAATTTATGAGCTCTTTCACACTCATGGAATTAAGTCTGCAAAGTCTGTGGATTTGGTACTTAAGGACACCTCAGTCTGAACTGGCCATGACCAGTGGTTCCCCCCCCCCCCCCCCCAGTCACCATACTGGGCAGCGCAGGGCTAAGAGATGCACTGAAAAATCAAGGCTCTGCTGGGAGAGTCAGGGCACCCCACCCGAGTCTGGAGAAAATTACTAGACTTGGAAGCTAGGCATCACTGAGTCACCTCAAACAGAGCTGAGTGGAGAGGGAATTGGCAGGGTTCTTGGTGGCACCATGGGATGGATTAACGATCTTTCCACATGTGTCTGAGGACAGAGCAGCAGGGACTTGAGATATACCAGCTTCCCTGGCTTTTCACAGTAACTCTGCCTATGCGAGGGGCGAGAGTCTAGCCTTCACAGATAAGGATGCCTGAGTTCAGGAAGGGAGGATATCTGCCCAAGGTCACAGAGCAGGAAGAGTTAGGGAGTAAACTTGGTTCTCTTGGAGGCCCATGCAGAAGACTCAGGACAGGAGTCAATCCCTTGGCCCAATGTGGGCACGGAGGTGATGTATAGGATTGCCTGGCCAGCAACCTGGGGGTTGGGGACATCCCTCAAAAGCTTATAATGAGCCCAAACTCAGGAGGGGAAATGACAAAGCTGGAAGGGATCACAACTGTGAAGGCTGGATGGGCCGAGGATCTGAGACCACAGTGAAGAGAGGAGGAGGGACTTGAATGCAGGTGCAAAGCTTGGGCGCCACACACAGCCCAGTGTCTCTTACCAGCTCACTCCCATATGCTACAAGCTCTGCCTGGCACAGGACCAGCCTCATGGGAACATCGGCCCCAAGGCACATAGGAGATGACAGGAGTCCATCTATGTTGTCACAGCACTCCACGAAGGCAAGAGGGCCAGCAAACTGTCTCTGCTGTCCTGTCTTAACCAACCCACCATTTCCTTGGGAACATTCATGTCCCAGGACAAGCTGTAACATAAACTTTGGCTTTATGTGTTTGCACTCACACATGCACACCTAGGGGAAGAGAAAAAGCACTCAGTGTTCACACCCTACACACAGCCTTACACACACAGACACACACTGTGTTATTCAAGTTGCCACCTGGTGATCACCCAGCGCCATGCTGTTTGGGACGGGCTGAGAAACTCCTTATGCAGCGGCACTATCTGCAAACACACCTGGTTCAGGACTGAACTCTGGACACAGATCCGAGGACAGGTACCGCTGACCTGGGGCTGTGCCAGCGAGGACGGGGCAGATTCACGGTCCTGCTAGGACAGGGTGCCCCCTTGTCACCTGCACAGTGCCATGACTGCAGACATTGTCACCTCCGTCCCTGAGTTCATCTCCACGTGCTCCTATGTGACCACGAGCAAGAGAGGGTGTGCGGGTCACTCACAATCACACAGGTGTAAGAGAAAATTACAGAATTAACACAGTCTAAAAACTTAATAATTTAATTTTACAAATTTAATTCAGTGATAGGTTTTTCTGTGCGACTTTCAATTTACTTTGAACATGTACCACTTATTGAGCAAAAAGTAACAAGCACCTCCACGAGGGAGGGCTGTCCTTGAGATTATTAACGTTGGACGCCTGTTGGCAAGGCCAGAACAGAGCATTTCAGCCTTCGCTCCCTTGAGTACACTGGGTAAGTATTGCTTGTTGAGAGGCACTTCTATGCGAAAAGGATTTTCATTATTCTCCAAACCACTGATTCACAACTCACTTTTTAGAGCAGAAATTGAACAGCAAAATGCTATGGAGGACTTTTCTATGTAATGACAATTGCTGGAGAAAGCCATTCGGATTTAAAAGCTAACCAGAAACAAATCACTAATCAGATTCTCCTGCACCTCTGAGCTGCAAGCAGAGGCCAGAACACAGTCCCTGACCCACGTGGCACGCATCTTGGGCTTCCTTTCCATGTTGGACTCTGGGATGGTCTTTGGAAGGTGCTATTTCCAATACCCCATGATGTTACTCACACACAACGCCAGAGCCTGGTGGGAGGCGGGGCATCACGGAATCCTGCGCCATGGAGCGCCCTGTGCATCTGGGAAAGAATGGCACCCAAGACACGGCTCATGGGACAAGCGCATCAAGCAGCTCAGCTCTGGTCTGTGCGTAAATGAAAGGAGGCTATGAATTACAAGTGCATCTTCAAAGTTGTGCAATGATCTCTATTTTCAAAATATTTTGAAGTTCATATTTTTTGGGATGTTTGATTCAGTTTCACAATGCCGTTTTCACTTGGCATGACCATAACTCATGTGCATGTCTATGTAATGACTCTCCCTGCATTTGGGACTCATGAGTCGTCTCTGGCAGTGTCTTGTGGTACCCCATCTGCTCTGGCAGTGACCATGAAGTGGGGTTCCTTCAATGACAACACGCACGGCCTTACCAAGAACACTGGGGTTGAGAAGGGAGGGCGGACTGGACTAGGTTACCTCTGAAAGGCCCCCTGGGAGAGCCCCTATCTCCTCACCCCTGGTTTTTTGATGCAGGACCCTTTAGAAACCGGCAGTGCTTCACCTTCTGTTTCAGAGCTGCTGGCCCCTAGATCACATTTTCTTCACTGAGTTTGTGTGCTGAGGGGCTGGGCACGGGGTCAGCCCTTGATAAGGGCCTGGCTGAAATATGAGGCTGGCCTGCATGTCAATGTTTGCTGGTAAACGTAATTACACACAGATGCTAATTTACAATGACGTTCAACTTAAGTCTGTATAACGTCACGATGCAATGTTCCTTCAATGGAATTAAAAGATTAAAAAAGGCTAATAAAACAAAAATCTCTAAGAAAACTTTCATGTATGAGGAGATTACAGGTTGCATACCCACTCAGGGCTGAAAAACGTTATCTCCAAGCAAGTTCACTAACTCAGGCCACAGTGCAAATAAAAAAAATAGGTATATCTTCAACAAAAATAATTCTGCAATACAGCATATTTCATTAAGTCTGATACTGCCAAATGTAAGATGCATTTTTAAGATATAAAAAAATGCTGCTTACTAAATTGTGATGCCAGTAATTTTAATGCTGATTTTGAAAATGTGTAAGAGTACATATGATCATTGATAAAACATGACACCACAAAATGAACCAATGTTAAAACAACAGGTCCCAAGTTGTTTTTATTTTTAAACTCTAGTGGCCTAGATTTTTGGTATTTGCAGCATTATTTTTTTAAAAGGAGCCTTGGAATTTGGAGATGCATTCTAAAATATTTATGAATGAAATATAATTTTTGCTTCAAAATAATTGAGCAGGGGGTAGTGGGTGAGAACAGGAGGACACAAGTGTGCCGACAGCTGTTAGTGTCAGATGATGAGACATGGGGCTCACTGTCCCTGTCAACCTACCCTATGTGTGTCTGAAATATAAAATGTTTCAAAATGCTGCACAGCACGGCTTGCCCTGGTGGCTCCGGCACTAAGCTGCTGTCTAGGTCCCAGACTATGAAGCCCTAGGATCCAGGTTCATGACCTGGGCCAGCAAGGGGGTGGGGGAAGCAACTAAAAATTAAAAAAAATAATCAAATTAAAAAAGTTATACTATACTTTAATCTGCAACACATCAAACCTTTGCAACAAAGAGAGAATTCTGAGATGGGGTGATAGATCAGCTCTCTTAAATGACAACTACCACCTCATTAGTTAACTATCATCTTCATCCAATTCACCTGGAATCTTTGGGACATCTGGCCCCACTGTCTGTCTAAGGAAGGAAACCTCTAAGCAGTGTCCTGGTCACACGGCTGACTGGTCCTCCCCAGGTCACTCTGCCCCTCCTGGGACAGTTTCAGTGCCAGACCTTGGGGTCAATTTTCAAACACTGCACTAGCCAGTGCTGCCTCTGATGCCAGCATGCCAGGGAACGCTCCCCTGAAGGGGTGAAATGGTGTTATGACTAGTTCAGTGCTTCCTCTGATGCTGATGTGCCAGGGAACGCTCCCCTGAGGGGTGCAATAGCGTTATGACTAGTTTGTTGGTGAATATTTCATTAAAAAAATTAGAGTTGATTCTAGGTGATTCCTTGATAGAGGGGATACAAAGCAGCAACTTGACTGTCCCTGGGTCATGGGTGGAAGGGGAACGGCTGAGACTTCCTCCCAGGCCTGACCTGTGCCCGACCATGCCCTGACCACGCTGGGGAGTGGGGCTCAGTGCTGCCTTCAGCCCTGAGGGGGCTCAAGCATCTGAGAAGCCCGCTCATCTCATATCACTCTGTGTCCCTGCCACACCCTCCCTCTGGGTCCTCATTCCTCCAACTGCTCCAGGGTCTCCTGCCCCTCTCCTGTCCATCAGTCGTTCCAAGTCAGTGTCTCCAGGCACCTACAGCCATGATAAATAGAGTACAAGATGCCCCCCGCTGTACTGGAATAAAGCTCAAGAGCAGAAAAGAAGGGGCTTCCAAAAGGGTCACTGACAATACCACCACCTCTGCTGCAGACACAGACCACACACACTCAGAATCCAGTTATACAGCTGCTGGATAAGGATGATTTGAATGGAATGCTTTTCTTTTAAAACAAGAAATTTCTATATAGAATATTCTCTTAAAGAAAAATGCAAATTAGTTAAATTTCAGAAAGAGTCCACCATTTATAAATATAATTAAACAGTATTTTCAACATCAGATTACAAAAAAGTAGTACGGCAGTTCAATGGCGACTTTTCTATAAAAAATAAAATAGCAAATTGGTCATCCTTTTAATCAAACTGAAATGATCAAATGACCACTTTTCTAAAACTTAAAGCCAAAATACTGAAGCCATATTGTTAAAAAAAAAAAAAAGGACCTAGCTACTGATCCCATGTATGCAGGATTCTAAAATATCCTGATGGCTGAGTCATCCTTATCCTGAAGGCTGGCCTTACCGACTACAACAATTTGCTTTTATATTCGGAAAACTTCTCTTCTAAAAACACCACATTCATGTATATTTTCAAGGAGAGGATCATCATTACATGCAAAAGAAAAACTACTCTGTATTATTTCCCTGGACATCACTGAAAATGGCTGGACCCTCGCCCATGACCTCGGAGAGAGTACAGTCAGGTTTGGAGTTTTCTAGCAGGGCCCTAAATACGGTATGACGGGTATGCAGGACAGCTGTGCCAACACCAGTCCGTGCGGGTGAAGTTTTCCTCTGTTCCAGGACCTCCCCTCCCCAGCCCTGGGTAACCTGAGCTGCATCCCACAGACGCTGGCGGATCCAGCTCGTGTGGCAACGTTCACAGATGAACATACTCGTCCTTCCCCAAAAGGGGAACTTTAAATGGCATTTAAAAGGAAGTGTTAAATAAAAAATATCTTACTATACAACAGCAGACAGACTGTCCTGGCAATTTCTCCAAGATTTTAGTTCACAGATTTGAGAAAATTCCATTAGCTTTAATTATTTATCAGCAGTCAATTCAGATGACTGCTCGTGACCTATTTTTACAGCGTCTAGGCCACCCAGCAATGAAGTAAATGAATAGTCCTTTTCTACAGTGGTTGCTTTTCTGAAATAATAGAAATCTAGTTTAAAGAAGGAATGAAACCCCAAACATGTAATTACCACAATATATAACCTGCCATGCTGCCTTTGTAGTGGATAAAATGCACATCTTTGTGAGTTTTTTTGGTTATTAAATAAGATTATCTTGAAAGGGATAAACTCACTCATGCTATAATTTCTTCCCATTTAAATTTCTTTGCTCCATTTAAAACGTGTTCTGTATCTTGGCAGAAAGTCTCTATTACTGATGGATGTGCCTCTAGCATCGTGCCTAATAAAACTGCCCAATGGGAGGCCTGGCTTTGGGGATCTGTGGGGTGCAGGAGCAAGAGGGGACTGTGAGGGCTGGAGCAGGGGCTCCTGGTGGTGGGCAGCCAGGGCCAGTCTGAGGGGCCCCAAAGGTGGAGGAGGCAGACCCAGGGAGCTGGGCAGACAGGGGACCTTGGGTCTCTGAGCAAGAGAGAGTATGTTCTCTCGGAGGACTGACTTGATGATCAGGGTGGCAAGTGTATCAGAATGGCAACGCCTGAATTTGGACAAAGGCGACAAGGACTGAGGATAATGCCCAGGACGGGGATAAAGAGCAGATGTGAGCTGCACCGAGGTGCGGGTGGAAGGCAAAACCGGCAGTGAGTGTGTGACGGCAGCGTAGCCACAGGGAGAGCCCATGTGCTGCTAAGCCAGCACTCCTGGGTGGGGTCTGGGGTCTCCTGGCTCCCTCAAATCCTTTCAGGGGTCCAGTGAGGTCAAAATCGGTTTTTGGTATTTGTCTTTTAATCACTCTTAATCTCTCGCAATTGTCCAGTAGTTTTCCAGGTGCCTTATGACGTGTGACGGTATCACTAATCTAACATATCGGCATGTGTGTTTGTATATTCTTTTGGGTTAAAACATCTGGGTTTTCATCTCTATCACAGTCACTATTAATAGATAGACATACAGACAAAAGTCCCTGGAATCCTCAATTTCAGAGACCAAAATGTTTGAGAATTGGCAGCTCTAAGGCTTCTAGTCTTGGAGGGAATATTCGTTTATAGAACATCAAGGCTATGGGATCACTGGTGACATGCTTGGGTCCGTGAAATCGTGGGACAGCCAGCAGCCTCGGTGTACTTCCTCCAGCATCTGTGGGTTTGAAATGGAGCCTGGGCTGGTCCTGCCCCTGGCCAGAGCACAGGGACTGCCTGCAAGACTTTCGGTGGCCATGGAGGGAGGGAGAGATAGAGGGAAGGCAGGGGAAACGAGGTGGGTAGGTGGGCAGGTGGGCAGGGCAGCTAGTCTTAGGTTCCTCTGACTGATCCTTTAAATATGTCTGATTTGCTTTGCATCTGATTTGAAAATATTCTTGCAGGTCACTTTCTGAATAAATATATATCTAAACTTTTAGTTTTGAGAACTCTGAAAATACTGCTGTTTATGTATTTATACAGCAATAGATTTAGTTACTCAATGAGGAACCATATATTAAAGACATTTTATTATAAAACTACCTAGGCACTTGCTATGTGTGATGAATAGCTCATTGCAGCCCAGACCCCTGCGGCCCACAGGTAGAGATTTCCAGCAGACTGCTGAGGGGCCACGCACCCACTACCAAACGCCATTCCTAAACGGTGCTTGGTCCAGACTTAGTGCTCAGTGAATACCTGTGGGTTGAATGAATGCACACCCACTGTATAATTTTCTCCAGATCTGAAGCCTGCTAACATTTGGGCAAATGGGTTATTTCAAGTTAGGATGCAGATTAATCCTTCAGTTTAGTGTTTTTAGGTCCAGGAATTTATAAAAAGGATCAGAGATGCAAGCAGAGATTTATGTACATGAATATTTAGCAAGTGTTTTGAAGAAAGAGAAATCAGAATCAAGGTGGGATTACTTATGAGATTTTAGCAAGATGATATAACGGCATATTAGAGAGTAAAATTATTTTCCTAATACTACAGAAAAATACACATGGTTTCCACATACTCAGCAAATGTTGGCAGGGTTGGCACGACACTGGTGGGTGGGCACTAACTGGTATGGGGGCTCCTTCAATTCTGAAAAAAACCAACAGGTTCCTGCACCTGCTGGGAATCCTTCTAGCGGCGGGGAGAGCCAGGATGCATTTAGGGCGCAGGGCTGGGCGGGGTCAGAAGGCAGGCTCCGCTGAGGAAGGGCGGGAGGCCCAGATCTGGAGTGAGGGCGGGGGCAGAATGAGGACAAAGGTGGTAAAAGAAGCCACAAACTACATGGTGGGGCGATGTAGGGTGGCCTCAAGGCTGTGAAAAGAATAGAAGGGCAAGAACTACATTGGTGCTAAATGGTCGATAAATGGATGGATGACTTTTCATTTCTTTGTCTTTAAATAAACTATCCTTTCAACATCAAAAACATTCTTTTGAAAATTGAGGATGAAGATCAAGCGCTATTTTAGAAAAGCAAGACCATTTTTTAAGGTTTACAGACGAACCTGGGTGATCCCCCTGCAACCCTTTCGTGTCAGAACCTATGGACATAGTGGTGTCCAGGTGACAACCGAGGTGACCAGGCACTCCTGTCTGTGTGTAATCCACAGGGAAAAGACATACTGTGCCTGCACCCCCACAACTTAACTGTACACATTTCTCCAAGGGAGAAATCACTTTACAAATATACCATTAGCAGGAAACTTTCTGGCTCAGATGTGTTACTTTAAATCTACAGAAAATACTGTGGGGAAAAACGTGCCATAAAACAGCATGGTCTTTTTAAAAAATAAGTAGTCTCTGTGAACAAAAAAAAGGTCTTTAGAAAGACCTAAAGTAACATACTCACATATATGTCTAGGATTACAGGTGATTTATTACTATCTTTACGCTAAATGCAAATTTCTATCATTAACATTCATATTGTTTTTTATACTCAGAGGGATGCAGTTACGACCCTCAGAGAATACTTGGGGAGAGTTAAACATCATCTCAAGTCAGCATGAAAGAGGCAGACAACCCACATGGCCCCCAGACAGGAGAGGCAAATCACAAAACAAGAACCGATTTTGCCAAGGAAATGAAGATGACTTAAAAACAGCTCGCAAACATTCCTTCCCAGGTCTGGTCTCTGTTCTCAGTGTTACCCATCCTGAGCCTCGCCTTCAAGCTTGCTCATCATTTCTGTGCAACCAGCTCACCTCGAGTTAAGCAGCAGAGGAAAGATAAACCTGTCGTGGTTTAATCATCAGTAGGTATTGTTATTCATGTTAACTCACTTCATACGCTGCTCAGAGAAATAATAACAATGGGAAATCTACGTGCAGAGAGAGCCCCCTGTACCTGCCTTCTCAGACACTCAAACACACAAACTGTAAACAGGCCAGGTTTAGCTCACTGCTGTGTAACCAGAAGGCCCCACAGACGTGGGATCCAGAGACCTTAAGATTTTAACATGCAGCTTTTACATACACGCAGATGATCATTTCGAAGTGGAATTATTTATATCATACACCTGGAAATCAAGTTTAAGACACATAATGCAACTAAGTTGACAACTAGAGAGTTTAAACCTTTGGGATCAGATTTTAGGTTTAAAGATGCTCAGAGGTTTCCCAAGGAATTACCCCAAAACCTAGCAATTGAGGAGGAAGAGAATCTTGCAGGGGCAAGAATGGCTTCCTGGAACTTGCTGGTCCTCAGATGCTGCTATGCCCTGCAGAGCAGTGGTTAAGTTGCAGTTAAGTCTGCCGCCTCTGACTGGCGCAGTTCATATACACCCCAAAGATGCAGGTTTGCATCCCAGGCCAGGGAGAAAAGCCAAGCAATATGCACAACTAAAATGAAAATGCTCTTCCTCTTCTCTCTTCCTCCCTGCCTGCCTGCCTGCCTGCCTGCCTGCCTGCCTGCCCGCCTGCCCGCCCACCTTCATTCCCGTCTGTACCTTTCCTTTAAAAACAAAAGGCATACCAAAAAATCCCCACAGATCCCCTCTATTCCAGGCGGGGGAGGAAGTGACTGGCTATAGAAAATACACAGGACGCATGGACTTGGGTCTATAGAAAACCGCGAATATTTCGTGTATTATTACTGGGTGGTTGTTTTGTTGTTGTTGTTGTTTTTTTTTTTTGGGGGGGAGGCGGTAAACGCGTGGCTTTTTAAATGCTTTTGGAATTTCTCTAGCAATCTTTCTCAGGCCTGCTAGCAAACACTAACTTTTACACAGTGCAGGAATTTTTCTTTTGAATACACAGCAGGGCTTCTTTGTGGTGGAACAATCGGGAAAGAGATACAGTTTAACAAATCCTATATCTCTTGGCTGGAGCTGCTGGCCCTGCTGGGTGAGTCACAGAGAAGTCCATAAATGTCAAGAGCATTTGCAGACTTGTCTTTTATTACCATATATGGCAACTATAGATCTATTTATCTCCAATCATCTTGGCTTCAGCGGCAGTGTTTTTCTTACCTTATTGCCTTTCTTAAAAATTGCTCTTGATCTACGACTCAGCCACACAAGCCAGCACACTCAGCCACAGTACTGACGGCCATACCCCCGGGGCCGGCTGTGTTGCTTTTTGGTATTGCTATAAGGACAGAATGTTTTATATCGGTAAATATTTGAGGTTGGTCAAAGTAACTAGCTATTTACAGTCTTGCTACATCTTAGCTGAATAACCTAAGACTGTAAGGAGCCCACAAGAGTTTAACCCAAACAAGTTCTCCACCCCCGCACCCCCCGCCCCAGAACTGCATTTCTTATTACACTCTGGAATCAGTTGAAAAATAGTAGTGAGTATGTGGTGGGGGTTTTTGTGACATATTCCTTAAAGAGATAAATATAAAAAAATTGCTGGCTGTGGGGAAATTCCAAGACTGGCTAAGACAGTTTAAGAATGCTCTGGTAAATGCACGCATGCATTCATCTTTCCTTTCATTCATTCACTCAGCAAATATCTGTTAAGTCAAGCTTACGAAGAAGTAAAGGTGGGAGCAGGACAGGAGGGGAGGCAGGCATGGGGAGGAGCAGAGCATGTTGGTGCAGGGACGGTTTGGGAAAAGAAGGGCTGCTCCGAGGATGGACATGGGCGGCTCTCCCAGGCACAGGGGTTTGCGTGCTGCTAGAAGAGATGGCCAGTCAGTCTCTTCAAGACTTTATGGGAGATGAGCCAGAGAGGCTGTGGGGTGAAATTCCCAGGCTATCTTCAACTTTTATTTTCTTTACCTCCTATGACAAGTGCAGTCTTCAGACACACCTTTAAAGATGCCGAATGCTAACAAAAGCTAAATGAATGGAACTAGAGGAAAATGCTAAGTGCAATAAGTCAGAAGAAGAAAGAAAAATACTGGATGATCTCATGCGGATGTAGAACAGAAAGAACAAAGCAGATGAACAGACGAAACAAAACAAACCTAACTCTCGAACACTGACGAGAACTGAGGTTACTAGAAGCGATGGGAGTAAGGATGGGGGCCAATGGACAGAGGTAGAGGACTGTGAAAAATGGGGTGGGCGTGGTATATGATATATATTTGACGAAGAGTCAATTTGTATATCCAAAACTTAAGAGCTTTCTTAACACAAAATTACCTCAATTAAAAAGATAAAAATCAAATGTGACTGAATCATTATTTTAAAAAATAAAGGTAAGTGACCAAAACTGGCTGCACTACACGAGGTCCTAACTCTCGGCTGTCCACTTGAGTCACCACCATTCCCACAGAGAGCGCAGTACTGACGGCAGGTCACCTGCTCCATCCGCTGGCTCCTGAGGACTGTTACCAAAGGCCATCTGTGGGGAATGTGCATACATGTGGAGGCCCACTGGAAGGTCTATTTATAAAAACAGGTCACTCGGAATTAACATCCTGGTGACCTGTACTTAAAATTTGATTTGGTGACATGATTTCAGAAAACCCTTTCTCTGTAGTTCAAAATTATCAGCAACAAAACAGATATTTTAAAATTGAGTGTCTAGGCAAAATGATAATCTCGTCCCCCTCCCCCATAAATGACAGGGTGTAACTCAGCCTCCTGCCCTGGCCAGGGGCCCACGGCACACAGCAGCTCTCTGGCACAGAGGGTGTTAACAAAACAGGCAGAACAGGCCAAAGCCCATCGCCACCCTAAGAGAGTGGCAGACTTTTCCAGAAAGACATGTCCTGGTGGTCCTGGGGAAAGCGGTCAGGGGAATTATTGGTTTCTGCCAGGCAGAGGGTTGTGGGATCAGAGTGGCCTTTTCCAAATGTCCCAGGTGTCAGACACTAGGCATTTCTGAGGAGCCCTCTCTGCAGTGATTCTTATCAGAGTCCCCTACTGGGGAGGAAAGCTATGAGAACAGGTGGCAGGCATGCTATCTGAGGATATATCCAGAGCGGGCTTCGCCCAGAGAAAACCTCCTCTGCAGTGGTTACAGAAACACGGTTTAATAAGTTATAATGCAACATCAGTCCTGGACGGAACAATGTGAGCTGAGACAGTCTGACGGGCATCTTCTGGAGTCATCCAGATGAGCAAGTAACTGGTAAGTGTGTGCACACACACACGCTCCTTTGGAGCTCTATCAGTGCTTCATCTGAGTCTCTTTGGAGCACTCTATCATGCAGACATGCATGCATATAGACACACACGCCAGACACTTCCTCTCTGTCTGTCTCTCCATGTGTGCTTGTCTCCTTCCCCATCCAACTACTGGCTCCCTGGGTGTGGGCTTCTACGTAACAGATGCTCAAGGCACATGCTACCCGACAAAGACTTGATTTACCAAGTGCTATGCACAGTCCGTTCACTGTGAATCCCCCTTTCTTATAGAAGCACATCTGCCAAACCCTACATCTCACAGAAAGCTGCAAGCGGGCCTGGGTTAGGACCCCAGCCTGGCCGTTTACTAGCTGTGTGCAGCTGGGCTGCTGTTATTAAAACTTCCCTTTCTCATTCCTGAAGCTCAGCTTGCCCTCCTGTTAGGCAGCAGTGTGGCCGGCGCACAAGGACAGCGTGCAACGTGTGTGTCCCTCTGGATGAATGACCGAAGCAGGCACTCAATGAGGCTGCTACAGTGACGATGACAACAGTGAACACGGCATAGCCCCTTCCTCCGTGTTCATTACTCAGAGCCCTCCACTCTTGTGTTCTTTATGCCTATTTGGTCTGTAAAGTGTTGCTTTGTGACAGGCTGTACTTAGCGGCCCTGATGAACAGAGCAAGATGTTACTTCTTCCAGGCACTTCGTCATGGGTCTGGGGCTCTCGGAGTCCACTCCACGCTGGGGGCCAGCACTGTCTCTATAACCCCCTGCTTGGTTCCTCTGGCCAACACACATCTCATGCCCTCTTCCACAGGGTGTGGCAGAGAGGGCTTTTCCCAAATAGGTATTTCCAAAGGTGACCAAGACTTGCTGGTTTGTGACCAGGAAAGTTCATTAAAGTCACCATTTTCCTCCAGTGTTACCCCAAATTTAAAGTGACATGACTTCACAGGCTGGTCCTGGGCACTGGTGTCTCCATGTCAGGGAACAGGCGCCGACACGGCGGGAGGCCACACTCCTGTTTAAGGCATCCACTGTTCCGAGAGGTAGGATCTGGGCGACCTTCCCTTCTGCAGCTTCTGTGTGAGCTAGAGACGCTCTCTTTATAAGTTTTAACATGTACCGAAGAGAGATTAAGTTAAGTGAAGCATGCCATTCATGAAGGCTCACTGAAATTATGCCTGCTAATCTTTTAAATGGCAAGAACATTATGCAACACAAAAGGAATCTTAGTAATTCTAAAGCTTTTACACAACTGAGAAAGTTTAAATTCATAGAAACACACACTCGAGATAAAGAAGTTCGAGAAGGCGGATCACTCAGTACTGACGTCTTGTGCGGAGGTAGAACGACTGGTGGTCAGAGGCCAGAGGCAGAGCACAGGGGCCTGGCTGGATCATTTCACAGGTCGGGAGGGCTGGCTCCCAGCTGGGCCAGCCATCAGTTTGGCCCCTCAGGACACAGCTGCTGGCAGTCTGCACACTGTCTATAGCAAGTACTAGGGGTGATGGATGTGTCTGGCTATATCCCAGGAGGACTTCCAACGGCATCATTCATGTGGCAGCCACTGTCCTATTATCTCACGCTGCCTCAGGACAGCCCCCTGGGGTGTGGACCTGTCCTCACTGTGTAAATAGGAACTCTGGGGCTCAGTCTGGCTGTTTCACCTGAGCCCATTTGGCTGTGATGTGAACTCACGAACCGGCTGGCGCCAACGCTCTGACGCCGTGCTGTCTCCTAAGCTATGTTTCATCTGGAACCGGGTCCTTGTGGCTCCGGTCAGTCACTCAGGTCTACCGGGTTACCTGTGTCAGGTCCCTGCTCTGGATGGATCTTCATCCCCTGAAAAGGCCAGTAGCAGAGGTCACGAGAGAGCAACCCCAAGGCAGCTTGCAAAGAGCAGTAGCTGCAGTGACACTGAATCTGACACACGGAGTAGTTTTATTTCACCCCTGCTGCACACAGCTGCTTCTAGATTAAATCCATTTCTGAAGATGAAAGGCCAAACTCTCCCTGAGAAGCGTATTTTCCCTGAAAAAATCCATTTCACCTGGATTTTACTAGATACTGGCATTGTGGGCTCTCCTTTAAGGGAAGAGTATCTATGTAGCAATCAAGCTTCTAAGAAGGCTTCCCTGTTCAAGCGGTCACTGGACAGCTGGCCTGGCTGTTAAAATGCAGGTGAGCTACTGGGATCTCCAGAGCCAGTCAAAGCAATGAAGACCCATGGTCAGCCAACCCTGGCTGACCGTCCTCTTCAAATGGAGTTAAGACTCAGGGAAAGGGGCTCATAGGAGCCACAGAACCTGCACCTCCAGAAGCAGCTTCCAGGAGAAAGGAGATCTTTCCAGAATGTGCTTCAATAGGCCATGCTGCTGACTTTTTTGAGAGGCCCCAGCCTCAGCCAGGAGGTGGGTCCACTGTGGATACAGTCAAGAGGAGATGACATGGACTCCGCAGAGCAGAGCTGTGGGAATCACTGGGCAGACAAACTGGTCCCCAGAGCAAAGAGGCCAGCAGTCCAGACTTAGCCTTCCACGAGCTCCGCTGGGTGCAAAGGCACAGGGGGTGCTCTGGGACTAGGTCCGGTCAGTTCCTGCTCCTTGGAGCCCTGGGGACAGGAGGCACTAGGCTTAGAAGAGAATAAAGAACCAGGAAGGCCAGCACAGGCACACACCTGCAAATGGTCAGATGCACTCCTCTCTAGGAGGACTGTGCAGACAGACAGGAGGCAGCCCAGAGCCCTGGGGCCAAGCACACATGTGGGGCAGAGAACATGTTAGGAAGGGAAGTTTTCCGTGGATCCTTTCTCAAAGCAAGTTTCTGTGACATGGAAACCGCAGGGCTCCCAGGAACTTAGAAGGCTTCAGCAGGAGCCAGAGGAGAGGCCAGGGGCACAGCCTGCAAGGTCCTGTACACAGCAATAGACCACCCAGCAGGGCCCATGCTCCAGCAGGTCTGCCAAATCCAGCAGCCACCTATATTTGTATGGCCTGTGAGCAAAGAATGGTTTTTACACTTTTAAATGGCTAAGTGCACCTAGTTAGAAAGTACCAACTTGCTATCCTGAGTTTGCCTCTTGGCTGGCCAGGCCTAAAAATGTAGAATTGGGCTCTTTAAGAGAAAGATGGGCACCCCTGACCAATTCCCTCTTCTCCTTTTCACTGTCCCAAGTGTGCACACCTGTGAGAAGGATGGGCACTGCTTCATATCTGGGGAATTTAGGCCATGCGGAGGTGCCAGGAATGGAGCCCCAACCTTCCTGGCTCCTTCATGTCCCAGGAAGGCAGTGCCTGGAGTCTCAGCGAACTCTGGGAACAAGTCTAGCTAAAAGCTGGCTGCATGTGTCCAACCAGAGGTGGGACACAGACCTTTTTTTAAAAAGCTTCTCTCCAATGGAATAGAAGTTCATTGTCATTTGTGTTTATTTCTGAGGTGACTTGTCACCAAAATTTCTCTTCTTTTCTCGCAAACCTGAAAGCTGACTTTCCCTCCAGTCCTCACGGGTAGAGAATGCTTGTGTGACCATGACCCGATCTCATGCCCACCCTGTCCAGCCAACGCCATACCCCAATAAGGCCATCTGCCCAGCCCCTGGAGAGCTCGCCCCTCCACACTGCCACTCTACAGATGTGGGCGAGGGAAGATTAAGGCCTAAGCTGTAATTTTTAGGAGCTTGGACTATGTACGTGTCTTCTAACACAAAGCACTTATTCAGGGAGAGGAATGAGCCTGAACATTCTTGATCACTCTAAACCTGGGGTCACAGCTAATGTTTAATTTAAGTGGCATCATGGTGGTCTTACTGTCTCATGAATCCCTAGGTGATGGTTTCTGAAGTGGACAAGCGCACCAAGTCTGAGAACGAGAAATCGGAAGCTTTGAAAACCAGGGTGACCTGATGGAATAGCGGTGGGCAGGGAGGTCGCCGCCTGACAGGAAGGACTGGGGCTGCCTGGGTGGGCACCTCACAAGAGTGCCTTCCCTCCAACCCCAAGCTCTTCAAAGCAAACGGGTCATAATTATTTGTAAGGACAGGCTGGTGGTCAGCCCGCCCAGATCCCTTTCTGGGCAGCTGAGCAGTGACCTCCTTCATTATGACAGTTTTCCCTGTCACCCAGGAAGGGAGGGTGCCTGACAGAGCAGGGAGGTGCGGGGCACCCATTCTTCTGCGGGGCTCCACCTCAGGCAGCGGACTGGGTGAGGCCACCCCTTGAAAGACTAAGGACTCTAAGGACTCTCTGTCGAGTTCCTCAAGAGGTGACAGCCACGGAGATTTGCCTTCCATTAAATGAAAGAAGTCCGCCCAAGGGGCAGGCCTTTTATATCCAGATGCTGCCGTGGAGAAGATGGGGAGGCCCAGGGCCAGTCCCAGGTCCACAGAAAGTGCCCATTTTCCCAAAGGGATTATTTGACAACAGGGAGCCCCATCCCAAACACTCAAATTGAGCCCACTTCAGTCTCAAGCGAAGGGGAACCCAACCAAACCTTGGAGAACTGTGTCCCGGGACTAAGGCGTCCTTGCACCGGGACAGCTGCAATGCCACCTCCTGAAATTCTGTTCCTGCTGCTTAGAACCGGACAAAACCTGAGAGCCCCGTGTGGGGCAAATCCTGAGAAAACACTAGAGCAGGGTGTCATGGAGAAAGAGAACCCCCGCCCCGGCACCCCAAGGCCATCGCTGCAAGAGGGAAGGGCCCACCCAAATTTCTTCCCTGCACAGAACTCAAGGTGCTATGCAAAAGGTACAACCACATACTGTTTATCTCATTTTATATAACAGTTCTCTGAGCATCTCTTCAGTCACATTTTTGTACCTCGATCACCCTCTCCCACCGACGGAACTGAGGAATGAACACTAGTGCTCGGGATTCGGTACAGCAGTCAACCAGCCAATCAGTAAGTGGGCGCTGCTGGGCACGGGACGGGATTGCTACTTCCTGACCCTCTCAAAGGAAGGAGTGAGTTTTGCTTATCGCATACTTATTGAGCGCCTGCTGTGTACATGGCCAGCAAGGGCACATCCTGAACTCTTAAGATGGTTCTACAAGGAGGTAAATGTGAAAATGGGCAATGTGGCAGGGGCAGAAAAAAAAAAGGGCAAAAGAAGTGTGTGTCCGAGATGTACTTGGTATTCAGAGAAGAGCAGACCTTGGACATACTGGAGCTGCTCTGATGTCATTACCTCCGGTGTGAAGCCTTCTGGGGAGGGCTGGCTGCTGGCCCTATGTCTCTAACACCCAACAGGCCTTGTTTGTGGGTCTGAGACCCGGGGGGCCCAAGTCTTGCTGGTATTTCTATTCCTAGCTCAGAGACGGACAAAGCGGGCGCACTTCATATAGATGTTTACTGGATGATCATAACGATGGGGAAGCAGTCTTCCCATTCCCCACCCTCCCCCACCCAAGTTAAATAAATAAAGTCTTTTCAATTAAAAGACAAGGACCTGAAAATGAAACACAATTCTGTTCAAGAGAGGTGTAAAGTGTTGCTACTGGGGGCCCCTAAGAGGAATGTTCCGGGCAGGCCCTATTAGTCTTGCCCTGGCAGGTGAGGGGCTCAATCGTTTTTACAATACCCCGAGCTACTTGTGACTTCTCCAAGTGGACGTTGTAGGACATCAGTCAAAAGTAATCAATGTTTACAAGTATCTTCCCCTCAACACTGAGGAACACTCACCCAACCCACCGGCACACAGGGATCCGCACAGGCACAGGGACCAGCTTGCTGAGCGCACACCGGAGTGTGGACGACATCAGGTGGGAGGCCCGGGCTGCCGCAGTGGTGGGGCCCTGAGCCACAGCCTGGCTGCTCCTGGGGGAGCTGGCCACAGTCTGAGGGCAGCAGCTTCTGTAAGAATGTGTTCCCGTTTCCCCATGTAGGGAATATGTGCTGCTCTTCAGGTATGAAACTACTCTACACACCTCTAGCATGAAAATGTTATTTTCCACACAAGGCAGATGAGAAAGAAGCTGGGTCAAACCCAGAGTGCTTGGGAAAACATTTGGAAGCGGCTTCATTGACAAGTTGCCTGCGAGAGAGACTACAGACAGAGTCCAATTTCTATTTTAGTGCTAACATCGGGAAACAAGCTTAAGACACACGTGTCTCGAGTCAGGGCAGCTGCTTTTCCAAACAGCTCAAAATAGAGACTCGAAAACACGCACACACGACACTGACAGAACCAACAGGCTCTGGGTTGGGACTAAAGATTTCTTTTTATTACCAAACCTAAAAACTTCCAAACCCATGTATTTTTAAACTAGAGCCAACACAGACCACGCAGACCACTTGGAACCCCTGGGAAAGTTTAATCTTGGAAGCAACTGGGCCCTGAGAGGCCGGACTGCAGATGAACACGTCACACTCTGTTAGGGGTCTTCTCAGGCAATTTGTCACTGGCCTCGGCGGAGCAGAAACCACACTCACACGCTAACTGTGGGGCTGCTCTCTCGGACGGCAACCCCACCATCTGGACATGGCCAACATAAATCAGAGCAAGTCAGCTCCCGGGCTGCTGGATTTGCTAGAGAACTGAGATTTCTGAGTAATCTTCTAACATTCGATCCTCTGGTTATAGAAAGAATGCTTCCAGTCTGTGTGGCAGGGTCCCAGGCAAGCCAGGCACATGGTGGGAATTGGTGTATCATGTGGGCGTATCACGCCCAGAGACCCCAAGCCAATAAAGTTCAAGGACCATGTGTGTATGCAGCCACCATGATGCAGCTGGGAGGGGACCCCCCCAACCTGTGGAAGCACAAAAGAAATGGATGTGGACCCCAGATGTGGCCCCCGTCCCAGCGATCACATGACCTGCCTTGAGCTGGCACAGGGACCCAGGAATTGGTGGCCATTGCATCTTTCCTGCCCGCCTGCAAAACTGGAGGGAGTGGGCAGGCAGGTCTCCAGGGCCCACGGTGGTGTTGCCTGTGGATGCAGAACAAACATGCTTCAAAGCCATAAACCTGAGAGGTCAGGGGCGCCTTGATGTCTCCTGCCCCTGATACAACAACCCCCCAGACTGAGGAAAAGCAGGGAGAGTCAGAGGCTGACACTGAGAAAGATAGGCTCCCTGACCACCTGCATCTGGGAAGAGGCCTTCTGCCCCTGCAGCCAAGGTCACTCTTGATTCCACATTCTCATCAGTGAGGGGCCCATGGCAGGCAGACTATCTCTCCCTGAAGGCCTACAGGCCTGAATGGGTGTGGAAATACTGCTTCCCCGCAACAAGCAGGGCTTGCCACAGGACAAGGTAACTAAGGTAACTAATGCCTTTCAGGCAGTCCAGGGTGCATCATGTGCTGGGCACCCTGCTGCACCCCCAGGGACAGGAACTGGCAATTCCTCTCTGCATCCCAGGCTCAGCTCTGCCATGGGCGCTGCAGATGCCAGGACACGTGTGGGAAGTGGAGGGTCTGGACGGTGTGGCACTGCTGTGGCAGTTCCTGGGGTGGGGTGGGGTGGGGGTACACAGCCCTGAGTAGAGTCCTGCTGGAGGAGCCCTGATTTAATACCAGTAACTGGGCCAAGGGGCTGGCACTCATGGCACAGCCATGAGCATGTGGCCTGGGAATCCCTGGGGGTATGGGGGCGGGAGAACTGCTCTGTGGGTGCTGGCAGGGCCAAGAAAGCTGAGTGGGGTTGGGGAGGAGGTGCCTGGGGTCAGCCTCATGGCCAGTTACTCTGACCACAGTGAATCCTCCTGAGATTCCGTCCTAGGCAGTCAGCAAAGCCTCGGCTCGTGTGCAGGCTCCGAGCTGTGCTTGCCTCCAGAGTGCAGGGCTGGGTGCTCCCAGCAGCCTCCCAACTGCGGTTGTGAAACAGGGAGGAAACAGGGACACGCCGAGGGCAGTGCCAAGAAGAGGTCTTGGAAAGAGGCCCGTCTGGGGGAGTGTGTGCCAGAGAGATCCCCACAGGCACCTGCTTTGGACAGGTATGCCCAAGGGGGCACAAGACTTTTCTGGGGGGACACTGGATAGCAAGGTAAGGAAGGGCCCATGGTAGAGGAGAAAGAGAAGTCAGCAAGGGGCCCGGCGGGGCCCAGAAAGACAGGATGGCAGCAAGTGAGGCAGGCAGAACACAGGCACTGCATGTAGGATCGTGGACTCACTTTCTCCCTTGGAGACCACACAGACCCTGGTTCACATGCGACTGCCACCCCCAGATCTGCTCGGGGCCCTCCAGGCCTCATCACGCCAGACTGGGCCAAGACAACCCGGAAGAAACCGACGTGCTGCAATAGGCTGGCAGCAAGGCTAACAGCCCTGAGTCAGACCTGCGCCACTGTCCACGTGAAGACCCAGAGAGGGGGACAGAGGGTCTTGGGAGCGTGAGACCGGATCCCATCACCTTCCCTTCTGCCCCTCTGCTCATTATCAAGCTAGCGTGGAAGACAAGGACTCAGGAAGTGGATGCAGTCACCTGTCAGCCCTCCTCATGGGCAAGTCTCCCCAGAGGGGGTCCCTTCCACAAGAAGGTCGGACATCGCTCCCCAGCGCAGAGGCAGATGGTCCTGCGGCACCTGGACAAAGAAGCGCTGCCAAGCTTACTGCAAACAACCCACCAGCCTGCTAAGTCTCCACGAACACAGACCGCTCTGTGCTCACAAGGGTGCTGCCTGCCCACGGGACAGGGCGGGGCCAGACCAACGTACTTTTCAAACAGCGGCAGGACTTTTGTACAAATGAACCTAGCCTTGGACAACTACTGCCTAAAGACACGGTGGAACAGTTGGCAAGGCTATTTTCGTATATGTTTTTCTCTTCCGTGGCCAAAAATCACTTCCCAAGTAAACTATTAACCTGAAGTTCTGACAATATTTATCATAAATGACCCTGGCCTTTGGGAGATTTGATGAAGGTCATTTAATCAAAAGGCATAAGAACACAATTTAAGCCAAGCAGTTTCAGATGGCATTGTTTCTTACAAGAAGGGATGCAGACTTGCTAATTTTTAAAAGAACGGCAGAACAGGATGAGCTGCTGAGGTAAGCACCAGCTCTGTCGGCGTGCACGGTCTGCTGCTTATCGAAAGAATGTTTTGGTCCAGGTGCAGGAAGGAGGAAGCCAGGACAGCCTGAAGGGCCCTCTCAGAATGGGTCCTAGGCAAGCCGGGCAAATTGGTGGGAGCTGGGTGTGCTGTATGCGCCTGGTGACCCCAAGTCCCAGAGTTCCCAATAACAGGCCAGCGCCAGGCACTGAGGCCACCCACACGTCCACAGTTTCCCTTCTGGGCAAATGAGACGACTTGCTTCTTGAACACCCTCCAAAAATTAAACCAAGACCTTTTGTAGCATTCTTGGAAGGCAGGTAACAAACAGGCTCCTGAAGGCACACACCAGAGGAAGTCGATTCAAGTTGTGGGAGGCTGGCTGGGATGTCCCTCCGAGATCATTGCCAACATCACTCCAGCAGCAATCTAGGAAGGAAATCAGGCGACGACGAAGGTCCCATGGAAATGAAATGAATGAACTGAGGTCTGCAGGACATGAAAGTGCTGGTACTGTGTTGACAAGGGAGGTGGGCGAAGTGGAGGACGTTGCTCCTGGCAGTCAGGCCGGAGCAGTTAAGTGGTAATGGGGCCACTGCCAGGGAGGCAGAAGGCCCAAACAAGTGGAGTGGACTCCACCGGCTCCAAACACGTTTACTCTGCGCAAGGCAGCTGGGTAAGGACCCAGAGCTTGTTGGATCTGGAGCTGAAAGAACAAAAGTGGGGCTCTGGGAGCAGCCCGGCCACCCGCAAAGGCAGGTATAAAGGGCTGGCAATGCTCCCAGGAGCACCATGGTGACGGGAGAGGAGACAGGAGGCTAAAGGGGGAAGAGGGTGTTGACATGGGGGGCACAGGCAGGGTGGTCACAGAAGCCATGAAGGAATGCATTTTCAGGACCTAAAGTGTCCTTCACACCTGGGGACATAGTTCTGGAACAGTGACAGGCTAGATGGAAGGGACTAGGCAAAGAGTGGGTGATAAGGGGAGGGTGCCAGTCAGGAAAACCAACCCCATGCAAAGTGTTCACGGAGGGTCAGAAACCTGTGTTGGCCACACAGCTGGACGTGCCGGAGCTGCTCCTACTCTGCTGTGGATGTGCAGAGGGGCGAAGCCCTCACTAATGAGCAAACAGCACCAGCGTGGCTTGCAGAGTGGCAAGGAGCTGCTTACCTGCATCCGCAGGTGCTGTCAAAAACCACGAATAGGAAAGCAAGTGCTCCCCGGGAGGCTTCAGAAGATGCCGAACACCCTTCCCCGATCAGCAGCACCCCCACCCCAGCACTGTCACCCACCTGTGACCCTATGCGGCCTCCCTCTCTGCCCATCAACTTCTCTGGATCCTAACCGCTCTCTTCTGACCCATCTCCAAGCACGGAAGTCAGAGAATGTCAGAAAGGGTAAGGGTTAAGGGCAAGCCCTTCTTTCTGTAAAGGTAAACGCTGAAAGCCCTCTCAGGCCACCCAGCCGACCCTAAGTGCAATCCTGTCAATGCATTCGTGCTGGGCTTGAAGATGGGTGGATGGGCCTAAGTCAGCCAGCCCCCTCCCCACTGTCCCTTGAGCTTCAAGGGACTAGTGTGAAATCTTGACCAGGGGAGCTGGTCTCTGGGTCCCCTTTCAGCCCTGACTCACTACGACTGTGGCCACTCTTCCCTGGACACAGACCACACCTGTGGTCTCCACACTGACCTGGACCACTTGCCTGGCCCTCCAGCATCTGTGCTTGCTGGCATTCTGGAGCATGGAAGCCTGCGTGTCCAGCGGGGGCCAGGGGCGGGGAGCCCGATGTTCTGTTTCAGCCATTGCTGATGCTCTTTGTTCTGTGTTTTAATGAAATGATACCAGAAGTGCTGGACCTCAAGAGTCACCAAAAGGTGCTTCTCTTCTGAACCTGGGGCCGCCTCGCAGCACCCGGGGGCCTGACAAGTCCCTGTGTCTGCACGCACCAGTTCACAAGCTGTGAGAGGCTGAGACAGTGTCAACTAGGTGCAGTAACAGTGAGAAGCACATGCTGGAAGGAACACGGATTTTGACGTCTCCGCGGCCTGTGTCCTCCAGCGGCTGCGGCGCCCTCTCCCAGGGCTTCTGCCAGCGGTCAGCAGTACCAATGAGGGCAGAGGCAGGGCCAGGAAACTGTGACAAGAAATGCAGTCAAGTGGGCCTTCCTGACCACATGCGGGGAACCCTGGTTCAGCTACTTTACTATCTGGTCTTATTTCAAGTTCGTTTTTTTCCATTAAAATATCTTAATGAATTTAAAATAATATCCCATTGAGTCTTACTTGCGGATGCAATTCCAACACAAGACCTCTTATTATCTGCCACAATGCTTCCAAAAATCTATGACAGGAAGACAGGGCGATGAGGCCAACACAGGCATTCTCTCTAACTATGAGGCCCTGGGTGTTCCCTTGTCAAAGCGGGACATGAAGACATGGCCTGGGGAAGTTTGGGGAAGACGGGAGGATGCCCTCACCGTGGGACATGAAGAACTCTCTTTGTACCTGCTCCTTCTGGAAAGGCCCCGACTGTAGGGATCCAGGAGGTGGACAGTGGCCTTCACCCCTCAGCCCCCCAGATCACGGCCATCTCCACCTCGCCACCGACGTGAGGTCGCCATTTCACTTAAAAGCTGCTCCCCAAAGACCCTGAAAAAATGTAAAACAGAACTACCACATGATCCGGCAATTTCACTTGTGGTAGCCGAAGAATAGGAAAACACTAATTTGGAAGACATATGCACCATATGGTCGTTGCAGCATTATTTACCAGAGCCAAGAAATGGAAACAGCTGAAGTGCCCACCAAATGACAAACTGACGAAGAAGATGCGCTGCATGTCACAGTGGAACACTGCTCAACTATGAAAAAGATAAAACCTTGTCATTTGCAATAACATGGATGGAACTAGAGGGGAGTGTGTTAAGTAAAATAAGTCAAAGACAAAGACAAATATCTGATGATCTCACTCATCTAAGTAACATGGAATATAAAGAAACAAAGCAAATGAACAGATAAAACAGAAACTAATCCTTGGGCAAAAAAAAACTGCGCTTACTAGAGGGGAAGAGGGCGGGTGGAGCAAAAGTTGGCGCAGTCTGATGGACGATGGTGGACTACCGGGAATTTAGTCGTGGGTGTGATATGTCATATGTCTGATGGATAGTGAACCTGGACACTGTGTTGTAAATCAGTGTTACCTCAATAATGATTTAAAAAGTTACTCCCCAGAGCAAATTATAGCCACAGAAACTCATGTAGAAACATTACAAGTGTCTTTGGTGTGTGTGGAATCTGTCTAGTGTGGATGATGGTGGACCCGGCAAAGAACGAGAACATGATCAGATGGGAGTCAGGACACTGTGCCCAGAAGTGCCCCATCTCATTGCAAGAACCCAGGCACTCACCACACATCTCAGCTTCTGTCACATGACAGCTCAGTTGCATCACCTCCGAGCTACCCTCCGACTCTTCAACATCAGGATTTTTAGCTAGAATGAGTGCCAAGTGTGGCCGGTAGTGGCAAGCTCAGGTCTGGGTCTGGGTTAGAGCTCTGCCCCTTGGCAGCTCATGACTTTGGTGAGAGCCTAGACACTTCCCCAGAGTTTCTGGGTCTGTTTTCCCACGGTGGCATCAAGGTATGATTACCCACTCCGCTGGGATGCAGTGAGATTACGCGAAATGTTGGCTTCAGGGGGCTGAGCACTGCACTTGCCCCCCAAGCCATTTGTTCCTGCTAGGACTTCTGTCATTGTCATGTGCAAAGTCCTAGATGAGAGCAACGTGTGGGATTAGGCACCATTCAGGGGCGCCGGCCCCCAGTAGAGAAATGGGGTGTCCCATAACATGCGGGGAGACAGGGCAGAGTGACAAAAGTCCTGTGAGAAGCGAGAGGGCCCAGAAGGTTCACAGAGGGGCAGACAGGCATCTGAGCTGGGCCTGGAAAGCCCCTGCTCCTGGAGGGTATCCCATGTCCTGAGCACCGGACACCTGACGCACCTGGGGTGTGGAGGCCTTGTTCCAAACCCTGGGAAGACGGGAAGTCCCTGAAAATGATGGTGACAAACAGGGTTGGTCAGTCCATGTCCTGGTCAGAAGGCTGCCGACCGGGCCACACGGAAGAGGGGATGCCTGAGTGGCTGTGTGCTTGGGAGTAAGGAACCGTCAGTGGAGACACGGGACAGGGAGAGGAGCCCTGGTCAGAGGTGAAGAGAAAGGGACATGGGGCCAATGTCAGAATGTGTGTGGACAAGAAGGACCTTGTCTGAAAAGACCCCTTGGTGGGGACACTGCAAATGGCACTGGGGCTCTCAGTCAGGGAGAGGAAGGCGTCCTTGCAGCTTGCTGGAAGGAACACCAGAGGTTCAGTCTGCTGGGCTGAGCGCACCGGAAGGAGAGAGCACAGCACTTGGACGCCAGGCTCATTCATGGGCGCAGCTTCTGCCCCAGCACCGTCCCTTTCTCTGACCTATGCCTTTCTTGTCAGTAGTTCCCTTACTTATTTCCAGTGGAATGTCTGCTGTATGTCTGTTTTGAATCTGTATGAGGAATAACATGGAGCCAGACTGCTGCCCGTCTGACCAGTGCTCCCAAGTCCCTGAGGTCGCCAGCCATGCCAGGATACCAAGTAACCAAGAAAGATACTGTCCCTGCCCTTGTTTCTCTTAAGGGAGCCTAAGAAGTTTACTCCTGTCACGCAGAGTAACCAGGATAAAGGCCCTTAACACTTAATCATGAAGCAAATGTTTTTAATTTAAAAACAAAAATCAAAAGCTTTGAAAGCTTTGATTCTGTTCTACAGCAGACTTCAAAACTAGCAGAGGTCTTGGATTCCTTGTGTCTCCCACTGAAGACATGGAAATCTACTGCTAATGAGCGCCAGTAAGTGATGACGCCCGGACCACAGCCCACCGTCCCCCACCTTTGGGGTCTCGTGATTAGAATAAAGCAGCATCTAAGTCCAGCACAAGGGTCAACCCAAGTACATCTGTGCATACCTCCGCTCCACACGCACGATACCTGCTGTGTGCTGGGCACTCCATCAGGTTGATGACGGGAGTTAGCCTCAGTGTAAAGAGGTGATCACACAAGTGCACAGAGCGCGACGGCCAGCATTTCTAGAGTCGTCTAAGCCAGACAGGAAAGTCGGAGCTCCTGGAGAAGGAGTTAACTTGTCTTCTCGGATGCCGGGAGATGCTGAAGCATGGATGTGAAGCAAGGCCCTGACAGGGTCAGCTCAGAGCTGGAGAAAGAGCCTTCCAGACCAGTCACCTCGTGCTACAGATGGGAAGATGCCCAGAAAGGCATCTGCTCTAGAGGAGGGTCCAGAGAACGTACTAGGTATTCAGGAAATACTGCTGGTGTTATCTTAGGTCATGAGATGAACAGGTTTTTTTATTCAAACAACCGAGAACTCAAACACTTTGAGCAGGTTTTCTTTCCTTGTGGAAAAGAGCTCTGCATTCTAAGTAATAAATAAATGTCTTGAAAACAGGCTCTTGGACGGCAACCTGAACAAGGAAAACACTAAATTCAATGTTCTGCTTGGAGAAGACAGAATTGCCCATCTTGACTGATGACATTTAATAAACAAGGAAGATCTAACCTCAGCGCATCATGATTGGTTTCATCTTTGATGTTATCCCGGGTGCAAAAACGACACCGTAACACTGGCCTTCCATTTCCTACCCACCAGTGCTCTGTGCCAGAGGCATGAGTCCACATGTCATAGCTGACCAAGCTCCCAGCTCCTGGTGCAGACATGTTGACTGCAGCCCAGGACAGCTGGAGCTCCTCCAGGTCCAAGAGGCCAACGTGATACAGACACAGGAGAGTTACTCTCTCAGGTGTCTCACTCCATGAACACTGGGCCCTTTTAAAACTCTCTGGAAAGCACACTCCTGCAGCCCAACTGGCTGGTATTTAAAGAACCCCAGTGGAAACGTGCCTTGAAGCAGCAGCAGCTTTTGTGTGGGGCAGTGTCTGCTCCGTGAGTTGTTCCTTGCTCAGCACCACCACTTCGGGGCCCTGTCCTTGGCGCCTGGCACTGTGCTGCTATTGTTCTATGGGGCCATTTTCAATCCTCAGAGTGAGGCGGTGGCTTCTGCTGTTGATCACACTGTACAGACGAGGAAACAGATGAGGAACTCAGAAAACTAGCCCCAGGTCACCCAGCTGGCCAACGGCCCTATAGCCAGGGACTTGAGCCACTTGGTTCCAGGGTCCAAGCTCAAAACCTAACGCAGGGCGTCCACAGAGCAGCGGTTGGTCCCCACTGACTTTTTCTCTGCCTGTTCTAGAAGGACAGGGAAGTCTGCAGCACGCATGAGATCGGACTATGCTGCTGGGGAGCCGCCACTGTGACCTTGGATGAGCCTCTAAAGACAGATGGCCCCTCTTGGCCCCAGCCCTCAGCGCTGGGCCTGAACTGCCGGCACCAGCCCTGTCTGCGGCTTGGTCGTCTCCCCGACGTTCCAATGTGAACCACAACTGAACCCTGGGGGCCTAGCTGTACCCCCCCAGCACAGGGAGCCCCTTTCCAGAGATGCTGCACCCCACCCGCCCCGGCCTGCCAGTGGCAGGGCAGCCTGGAACCGAAGGTGAAAGTATCAAAAAGCCAAGCCTATAGACTGTATACACACAGCAATTTGTTACTGTGAAAAACCATCTGTTTCTCGGTATTACAATCCTCAGAGGGCAAATTATAGCTAGCGTTCAACATAAAACATCAATTTAAACCATCAACTATTCATAATTTCAATTCTTTATTGGAAACCAAGGACATAAATGTCAGGGAATAAAGCAATATTTCTTTTATTAACTGTTCCATTCATCTGGCTATTAAATAAAACCAGGGCCCCAATAAATGGCAGGAGTCCTTGCCTGACAGCCACACCAAATAGCTCTATAATTCTCAGACGTTTTAAAACAACGAAAGCTGCATTATTTGAAAAGTTAAAAACTTTAATATATAATAAAATCAAGATTAATGAGATCTTAATACCTTGTGAAACTGTTTGCAGTGCCCTCGTACTCAGATATATTTCTCGGTGTGCGCTTTATTTTTAACAGAGCTCATTTTGTACTGAGATCGTGCAGGTTTTATGACCGGTTCTGTCCATGCCAACCACCTCCAGCATTTTTCACTGACATCTAGTTTTCCCAGGCGGAAGCCACCGCCTGCTGCTGGGCCTGTGCCAGGTGGGGCACCGTTTTAAAGCGCAGCTCAGAGAGAGTGTGTGGCCTTCAAACCCAGTGCCAGGGGACACTCACAGCGCAGTGAGTAAAAATAGCCTGATAAAGTGCAGGGCAGGTTCTGATGGCAAGCTGTTTTTTTTTTCCCCCTGGGAACAATCTGGGCATTCAAAACTACGAGTTGCCAGAGGTGGAAAAGGGTATTTAGTGAGTGTCTTTGTGTCCTGGGGCCATACTGAGATCTGAGCATGCATTGTCTCTCGTCATGCTGCAGGGTGGGTCCAGTTTACAGACTAGGAAACAGGTTACAAAAGTGAATCACTCCCTCGTCCTCTGTGAGATACACTTCTGTGTCAACCAACAAGGAAACAGACAAATAAGACCCTTAGAGTCCACCGGCCACTAGAAGCCATAAACAATTGTTCAGTGAGCTCAGCAGCAGCAGGCCCAGAGCATCAGGGGGCACAGAAGAAAAGGACAACCCTTCACCCTAGACGGAAGAATAACTGTGATGGGGGCGGGGTGCTGGAAAGTGTTCCTGGGAGTAAAGACCACACGAGGGCTGAGTTTCACTCAAATACTTGTTTTTCCAAACTTTCTTTTTCAAGGTTGAATCTCCCAGACAGAGGTTGCCACAATTAAGAGTAATTCTCTTAAGGAGAAAAAATATAAAAGCATTAAAGATCGTAAACTCAAACCCCAGCAGAGCTCTGTGGAGCCCATTGCATGCTCAAAAGGGTCTAGCAGAAACTCAAGAAGCCAGTGACTGTCCTTCCTTCTGGCACTAGCTCCAGGGCTGCTTCCCTCCGGCACTGTGCAGGAGATGGGCCACTTTCAGGGTCTGCGGTGCTGCTGAGGGGAAGGTGGTGATGGAGGAGGAGAAGGCGGCCCACATGCTAGGCCTAGGCTCTTACACCCAGGAGCAAGGAGCAGGCCAAAGGCACGTGGCAACCACAGACAGGCTCTGGTTCCCAGGCTCCCCCTTCCAGCCCACACACCTCACGGGGAAAAAGGAGAGAGCAAAGCCAGCATCTCCCATGATGGTGGATGCCATCAGTACTCTCAGCATCAGCAGGAGAAAACACTCCAAGGATAAACTACTTTATACTGAGGTGTTTTTGGCTACAGCTGAGTCAGACCTTTTAGCCTGAAAAGCAGGTGAAGAGAAAATCCAGCCATCAATAGGCAAGAAAATACCTGCCAAGATATAGGCACAGCCTCCTGGGATTTGGTTTTCATTTTTTTCCTTTGCTTCCTTCTACTTTGAGGGAATCCTGGTGAGTGAAGTAAACAACATTTGACTCTCCTCCCTAAGTGACCAAGCAGAATGGCCCAGGTTTCATTACAGTCAAGACTTGAAACTTCAGAGTCCCTGACATTTGCATTGACAATTTAAATACCATTCAGAATCCTTCAGATATAATATTAATGAAAGACAATGCCTGAGAGGACCTCCTGGGAATGGCTAATCTGCTAGTTTGGTCAGCAGTCAGGGGTTCCGTGGAGCCGAAGCCAGACTAGTGTTCAGAGCTCTGAGATGTCACTCATCCTTTGTAAAATAATTACTTCGGTGCCACCTACCCATCAGATGTTATAGCAGATACGGAAATGAAACAAGTTTTTGAATTCACTGAAATTACATCTTTTTGGGGGGAAACGGATAGCATACAGTGTTGAGAGAGTGTAAATAAAGAAACACAGCAAGGTAACAGACATGGGGGGTCAGGATTCATGAAGAATGGGGTGGGGGTGGGGGGATGTCATGGACCAGCCTCTCACCTCTGCTCACTACTACGGCAAGTAAGAGGCTTCTGTTGTTTCCTGGGATGACAGGTGTTCCCACGTTAATTCCCCATTTATTTTAAAATGTTTAAAATATACAACATATAACTTGGTGGCTAAATTAAAAAAAAGAAAATCTCTAGATACAGCACCTAGGAAACTGGATGCAGAGACAGGACGAGGGAGGTGAGAGAGGAAGTATGCGCTGCCTTGGGAAGAAAGGCCTCGTGGCTCCTGGACCACAGATTCTGGAATTCCAGGATCGCAGGTGACTGTGGACTGGCTGACTGGGGAACGTACCCAGAAAACAGCTGGCTAAGCCCAGGGGGCGGCTGACGACATCACAGCAACTTCTCTTGGTCAGAAGTCTCAGGGACTCCCTGGGAACGATCTACCACTCACTTTTTATTGTCATTTACTTTGGGTGCCAGGCAGAGACCTGGCCACATCTGTGAACACGAAGTTCTTTCTATGAAAGACTGTCACCGGCACTTTTTTCATCACAACACGCATCACCACTCCCCTGCGGGTCCCCGCTTCATTAGCTTCGTGCTGGAAGCCCCTGTGGGCCACGGTTCATGGCTGCGGCCTGCCAGCTGCACCGCAGCCCCTCACTGGGCCTGGCGCACAAGCTGTGCTCCAAACCCAGCTCCTGAATGAACACGAGAATGGAGAACCGAGAAATCCCGGCCCAGTGAGGGCACTGGCAGCCAAGCCCACGGCTTCTCTTATTTAGGGCCTTTTCTGAGTAACACCCTACAAGGGAGTCTTTCACCCAATATTTGATGCAAATTGGTATGCCGATAGTACTGATAGTATGTGGTTTATCTCATTGTGATTCAAAATCTACTAACATCAGTTTTCCATGCTGTTTCATTGACCTGAGCTTCTGCTAAAGATTCAAACTTGGAAGTGTTACCAAATTCAAATGTGACTGCCTTTGTGCATCAACCTGCTGTAGAGGAGAGCCCCAGGGCCCCGGTGCAGCCCATCTGCTGGCCCAGGAAGTACCCCAGCCTGCTCCAGAAGTAGCTGTGCTTCAGCCCAGAACCCATTTCCCAGCCTTGCATGCTGGAGCACGTCAGTGTCTTTCTAGTCACTTCCTGGAACAGTTTTGAGTTGTAAAAATGTTCCTCTGAGAACATCTGTACAGCTTGTCCAGGAGTTAAGTTCCGCGCCGATTAAACGGGCACTCCCCACTTTATGGGAAAGGGCGGGCAGCCCCTCTGACTTGTGATCACTCGTCATTATTCCACCCACACTGCTAGGCAGACAGTCAGCCAACAGACACTTACTGCTCACCTATTACGTCCCAGGCCCTGTGCCAGGGGCCGGAGGCACAGCTATGAAATGACCAAACAGGGCCCCTGCTCTGATGGGATTCACATTCTAGTGGTGGAGACAGACAGAAAAGGAGAAATAAAAGGCATGTGATTGTCACAGGATAAGGACCTCAGACTGGGATGTGAGTGCTGGGGATTCCCGGTCATGGCAGGAAGAAGGAACCACGGGGCGCAGGCTGAGATAAGATCCAGGCCTAGTGATGGGGTGGGAGCAGCCAGGCAGAGTGAACCAGAATACAGGCCTCCGTCACGAGGGCCCCAGAGCCCACGGAACTTAGGTGGGAAGGTAGCAGAGGCCCAGCTGAATGATGTGAACTGCCTTTGCTAAGGAAAAGGATCTTCAAATTCTGGTTTGTGTTGACTAAATGCAATAAAGTCTAATTTGAATAATTATCTGTAAGATGAGCTATAGTTACTTTGCTTCTCCTGACCTGTGACGCAGCCGGACAATCGTACCGAGTCACATGGAGTTTTTACACCTCCCGTGTAAGGGCACACAGCAGGCCCATGGATGCAAATTTAGAGTTTTCAATATATGCAATTATGCTACCATCCTAAATGCCAAAATGCCGTCGAATTCACACTAGTCCTCGGGTCTTTAATGGCTGCTTGGAAAAGGAAGGGGATGAAGAAAGGCTGATGGTGGAAACAGTTACAGCTCTCTGCAAAGGCCTCAGGCTACCACTTCTACGAGTTTTGACATTTAGGGGAAATTCATTTCAAACTCCGGCTCTGAGCCTGGGTTTTTACATAAAAATTGTTATGCGCAGTTTTGGTTCACAATACCCATATCTCAACGACAAATTTTTCTTCTCATTTATTCCAGGTATTTATAAGAATATTGCATTGGGAAAATTAGCTTGCGCTAGGGAAAAAATAGATTCCTACACCTACTTCATGCCACGTACACAAAACTGCTGTCAGATGGAAATATCAAACTAAAACCAGAAAGCGAGCCTAACAGTATATGGGAAAACACATTATATCTACGAGACAAATGCCAGGTTTGGGGAAAATACCTGCAAATATGAAAGAGAGAAAGAATTAAGGCCACATTATCTAAAACAGGAAGAACGCAGAAGACAAGGCAACCCACTAGAAAAATGGGTGAGAGGTCAAAAGACAATTTCCACAAGAGATATGATCGGCTAATGAACATACGAACGACGGTGATGCTCACCACTGACTGAGGACGTGTGAACTCCACACAACAGATTTAACAACTGACTTACCCGGGGCTGGGGAGATTCTGCAAAAAAGGACTATCGCACAGTCACGTGGTGAAGAGAGATGCCCACGGTGGCCATTTTTGATGCCAAGTTGGCAGCCCCAGTGAAAGGAACATGCGCACGTGTTCTTTGGCCCGGCAACTTCACACCTGAGAGTCCATCTACAGTCCCATGGTCAAGGGCCTGTGTGCAGAGAAATCTGCCGGTGCTCACTCATTTTACAGACACATAAGCAGCACCTCCTGCATGAAAATTCTGTGCTCCATGCCTGAGATAATCTTGAACAGCATAGATGGAGATCCCCACCCTTACATTCTAACAGGGACAGACACTTCATCACAATTCATAATTATACACTATGTGATTAATATGGTGACCTCGAATGGGGGGGCTTCAAATTTTTCACATGAAGCACATCTATAGTATTTTGATTTTTTTTAAAGGAAAGATGCAGGCAAGAATGAAGGGGAGTATGCAGGCAGGCAGGAAGAGAGGAGGAAGAAGCATTTTATTTATTCAGTTATTCATCTTGGTTGTGTGTGTGTGTGTGTGTGTGTGTGTGCGCGCGCGCGTGTGTTTGTCCACCCCCCACCCCGGGTCACAAACCTGGGTCCCTGGGATCAAGGTGAACTATGCCAGCTTGAGGCAGCTGACTTAATGGCTAGGCCAGTAGGGTGCGACACTTTGACTTTTATGAACAGATAATAATTTCGTGATAAAAAAATTTTAATAAAGGAGCCCTTGCCATACAAAGGCCAACTCCAGGAGGGTCTCTGTGTCTCGAGAAGGAGATGGGAGAAAGAGAGACAGCAACTGACGACCTGCATCCACCAGTCACCATGGCTGAAGGGAAAGATCGGCAAACGTCATCCACACTGAAAACCCTCCCTGAGATGTCGCCCCACCTGTCCTTTCCATTTGTTTATTTTGCATGCAACGCACAGCTCTTATTATCAAATTTAAGAAAATGAAGGCTGAGGAGTAGCAGTACAAGCCTCTCTTGCTTCCAAACCTCGCAACAGCCAACCGCTGCTCTGACACAAAGGGCACTTTTTAGATTGAATGATCCTCTCCCAGGCTGAAAAGGCCAACCTGTAATATATCTACATCTATATTTAGATTATAGAATTAGATCCCAATTTAGCTGACTTTCATCTCAGAGCGTGTGATGTTCCCCAGGACTGCCTGAATTAGATCTCCTGCTAGTTAGAATTTCCTGTAAGGTAGGATTAAAGCTCTCGCTTCCTAGTTTCTAGTTTCTATCTCAATCATTATACAACACTTCACATTTCTTAAGAAGTTTTGGAAATATGAACATGGATTTTTATTTCCTAAACGTCCACACAAAATTGTGAGAGAAGGCAGCGCAGTGGTTTGGTTTAAACAAAAGATGCGGCCGGAGAATTTGGAGACCTGGCTCTGCGGCCTTGGCCTGGACAAGTCACTCATCCTCTGTGGATCTGACTCCTCATCTTTAAAACGAGGGTCTGGAGCAAGGTGGAAAGTGTGTCCCGTAAAGGCCCATCAGGAAATGTCGTTTTCCTTTGAAAACGCCATCCAAGTAAGGGGCCTGAGAGGGGCGCCTGAGAGGGGTTTCTGAGAGCTGCTAATGTGCTTGATCTGCACGTGGTGACGGGGATGGGGCCTAGGGAGATGGACACCATGGCGCCCCAACTGAATGTGCGTCTTCCTGTGGGTCTGTCAGACTTTAGTTCAAACGGTCCAAGCAGATTCTCCAATGAGTCCCGCTGAGGTCCTGGGCATGGTGGGGAGTTGGGAGCTGGGACAGGCTGGGGGTGACTTCAGGCTACATGGAGAAGGCAAAGGAGCACTCTGCATGTTGCATGCCACTGCCTCCATAGATCCCCCAGCCCAGTCAGCACTGGGTGCTACTCGCAGCCAAGAAAATTCTCCTGGTTCCCAAACAGTAAGTATCCCAGAGATGGAACAAAGCAGATTTAGAGAAATAAACGGGGGGGGGGGGGGGGGGGGGGGGGGGGGGGGGAGAGATCTGCTTCTAACCATCAATATTTTACAGGCCATATTTACTTTGCATCTGAAATCAAAATAGCACCCATGTCCCATAAACCCAAACAGAAGTTCCTTGATCATCAGAAATAAGCATGCACTCCAAACAATGAGTCTCTATTCTTGCTCTTTCAAATAAATGCCCTGCTACTTTTATTAAGCTGGAAGACCTAGGCCAATGGCACTTGGTTGCCAAAAACTTGTAACCAGCAAGCATGGGTGTAAAGTCCCGTTACCCAAATCCTGGGGAGATATTTGTCAACATCAGAAAAGCTGTGCTTTCACAAAACACGTTTTGTTTTTAGCTCATGGCTAGTGTGAGTCACCTGATTCATCAGGTTATCCTTTTTGCCTTGGGTGCTGGGAAGCTCACAATCAAGTCTGTGTCTCATCACTAAGATGCTTGCAGCCCCTGGGGAACAAAACTTTGACGTCACCCTTTCTCCCTCTTCCAATAGCTCCTGGACTGGAGGCCTTGCCTGTTACACTTCTGCAGGCCGCCTGAAATCATTTTTGGAAAAGGGCCGCACACAAGCAGCCAAGAGAGCAGCGAGGTCCATAGCTTTAGAGCCAGAGGAGCCTGACTCGATATTAGCCCCTCCACTTGCCAGCAGTGCTACCTGGCAGGTCAGAGAGCTCATGAAGCAAAAAGGGGACATATCTTTAATTAGCTGATGTGTGTGAATGCACTCAGCTGGTGTCTGGCACAAAGTAGGTGCTTAAGAAAAGTCATTTCCCTGTATCCCCACTGCACGGCTTCCCTTGTTCCCTTCTTTCTCCTCTTAACAAGGGAAAACTGGAAGAGAACCCACCTGAAGTCCTTATGAGCCTCCGCACCGCAACATGGTCAGCTGACCTGAGGGTCTATGGAAAGTGAAGGCGAAAGTGCTCAGCAGAGGCCTGGGGAGACCCTGTGCACGCTGGAAGAGCAGACGTTCAGTTCAGTGTGGCCCACTGCTGGGTGGGGTCCTGCCCGCCCAGGTGAAGACTTCCGAGAAGGCTTTTCCCTTGATAACCCTGTGGGGACAGGGCGCACCTTCTGCATGCCCCCGCACCCCGGCCCCGTCTCTCACGGCATGGCAGGAGAGCCCCAGGGGCACCCGCCCACCCATCACCCAGCAGGATCCTGGGTCACTCTCTGTGAGTGTCAGTCAAAGTTTGCTAGGAAAGGAAAGACTCATTTGAATTTTAACAAGCGCAACAATTTAGAAAGGTCGACCTGCTGCCAAGAGCAAACACATCTGAAACCCAAATACAAATATTTCAGATTATGTCCTAGGGAGGAGCAGTCCTTTAAACTGTGACACGTAAACTCACAATTCTGTCTGCAGAGTGTGTATCCCGGTTTCCAAGGGTACCACTTACACCACAACTCACAACAGTGAGACGGCGGGCAAGGGCTGAGAGAGGCCAAGGGCGGGCCGGTCTACCCAGGAATCCTGACGGGTGCGGGGAACGGGCAGAGTCACGGCAGAGAATGTGGCTTAACTATTACCATGGACCAACATCTTGCTTTGCAGGTGCTGCTCATGTCAGTGAGCTCGGAAGCACGCACTGCACACATTATCGACCAAAGATAGAAACTGTGCTTAAAAGGCGAATTGGGTATTTTTAGACACTTGGGTTTCTTTGATCTGGCCAAGAGAGGCTTAAAATTCTGTTTCAAACTATTTCAGTCTCTACTTTACAACTGAAATAACGGGTACGTTTAAGTTCCTTTCAACCACTGCAAGAGTATGATTGTACCAACCCACATGCTGGGAAAGCTGAACATTCTGGACTCAGTTAACATCAGACTTCTCCTTAGTGAGGAGACAAATTATTTCTCTTTTGTTTTTTTTAAAGGGGGTGAAATGTCAAAGAGACTGATTCAGTCACTTTTGTTTACAACAAGGGTCAACCTTCTCAATCTGAATTCAAGCTTTCTCTAAGGCTCAGGAAAATCTGGGTGCCTGCTGCCGAGCTCCGCCCAGGGTTTAACTTCCTCAGGGAAGGAGCACTATCCCACCAGGTGCCATCCCTGCCCCTATGCTTACCAGGCTTGCTGCCGGTCAGCGTCTGATGGGCCCTGGCGCTGGAGTCAGCCTCCGAAGCTCACAGCCCCCACTCCTTCCTCTGATCCCCACGGGGGTCAGAGATATCCTGTAGGGACTACCAGGTCCTAGACCCCGTCCTGTGTCCTTGCCAAATGGTATCCAGGTCTGAGTCACTTTAAAAGCAATGACAGGCCGAGACAGGGTTGACCAGGAGACTCACTTGGATCATCATATCTTGGTCTCCTGATTCCCATATCTGAATATGTCTCTGCTATGGGAAGCCCCACCATGTGATTTTTATATGGAGATGAGGGGTGGGGAGAGGGGATGAAACATTCCAATTCCTCCAAGTTACAGAATCTTCACTACATTATCCCAAGCATTTCTGTGGGTGTCCCAGCCTGACTACTCATTTTACAGATGAGGAAACAGGTCCAGAGAGAGGAAATGACTTGTCTAGGATAAATTTTGATTATTTGTTTCTGGGGACCCTTTCTCTATCTTCCCAGAAAGCACAGTACACACATTGCCTCTTCATGTGGTATGGATCATTTCAAGGATGTGGTTTAATTAAACAATTCAGCTAATAGAATGTGTGTTTGTGGTTTTGCCATCGACAGATACAGGCCTTGGCTAAGCAAGTAGAGCTTATTTCTTCAAAGCAGTTGAAGACAATTATTTGCAAAAGAATTTGTGTTCAATGAACATTACACAAACAAGAAGCTTTTAAAAGCTTCTAAAACCTGCAGCTTTGAATCCTTCCCTCTGGAGAGAGAATCCAAATTGTCAGCTACTATCAGGTCTAGTGTGGTGTTTCAGAAGCTGTTAAGGCTTTATTAGTCTTTGAAAGAGACACTTAGCTAAGTCACAAACGTGTTAAACAGAAAGTGGTTCCACAGAGTTCCTTTCTGAAGGCAGTTGGGACCCAAGCCATGGAGCTAAGGGTCAGTACTGGGAGCGACCTATCAAGTCTCTCTCCAATGAGGGTGGCATCCTGGCACGAGGCCAGCCTGAGTCAATGATGAAGAAATGGCCAATGCCCACCTCCTTCTGGAGAGAAGCCTCTGTGCCCATCCATCAGCCCGTCCTCAGCATCCCAGCGATTTGCCCTGATGAGTGGTGTGACCTGTTCAGAGGGAAGCCTTGTAGGATGAGGGATCAGAAGAGCGAAAGCGCCATGAAGCTCTTGCTGCACTTGCCTCTAGGAGACCACGTGGGACACCTACCACATGGGAGGTCCCAGCCAGGCAATGGCGGCCTGGAACCACCAGACTCCGGTTTTTCCAGAAATCAGAAAGTCAAGTCTGTGTGTGAAATACAACCCTACGATGCAATTTTCAAACAGATGCAGCAAGCAGTAATCCCAACCACCACGTGCCTCCCCTTACAACAATTACCCATTCTCAGCCAATCTTGCTTCATCTACACCCTGTCTCACATCATTTTGCATCAAATCGCAGGCATCACATCATTTCATTTCATCTGTAAATACTTCAGTTCTAACAGATAAAGGTCTTTAAAAAAAAAGATAATCACAATATTATTATCATTGCTGAAAATAACAATAACTCCTTCTTAATATCAATAAATATCCAGAGCGTTCAAATTCTCCAGCTGTTTCAGAAACATATATTTACTGTTGCTTGTTTCAAACAAAAACTCAAACAAGGGCCTTTAAATCCCCTCAGTCTCCTCAAGTGGACTCGTTCTCATTAGAAAATGTTGGTGACCCATTCCATTTTGGGAACCCATGTGGTGGTCAGGGCGAGGGTGGGAGGTGGCCAGGCAGCACCCTCTGATGGGATAGCCACCCGGCCACCAGCAGCAGCTTGGAAAACCACATGGCCATTCCCGGTAGGCTTCCCACTCATCTGTTGAGGGTTGTGGCAGAACGTGTCTGGATGAGACACGGAGGGCGCCAGCACAGCCTGTCCCTCCAGACCCGGGCAGCTGACGGGAATGCCCTTGGTAAAGCCTAGTCTCGGCGCTCCAGGGTAAAGAGGAAGCTCGTGGGGCGCTTGTGACATTTCAGGTACCTAGGAAACTGAGAGGTGTTTCCGGAGCACATGGGATCGTGCTGCCCCCACATGTGAAAGCGAGAACATGTCCCGATCCTGAGGACCTCGTCACTGAGATGTTCAGAACAAATGGAGCATGAAAAGGCCCATCTGAGCAGAGACCGGACCTCACTGTTCGGATACCTCTTCCTGGGAGCGTATTAATCCAGGCATGGGCAGCCCTTCCCACCGCCACTTCTCTCGCTCACTCCAGCTTCCTGGAGGACGCGAGCTCTGCTGGCAGTACTGCTACCGGGGCAGCGGCGCTAGTGCACAGGGGACACGGACAGGGCAGCCTCAATCACAAGCACAATTATCCCACAAAAATGCCCTCCCCTCTACAACCCTTCCCACATACTCGCCCCTGCCTGTCTTCTTCCTTGCCCCTCCCTCTCTTGCTCCATAAATAATAGCTTTTTGATACAGTAATGCACATGTAGTGTAATATACATTACTTCACACACCCGTTAGGCCGGCTCACCACTCCCCGAGACTCTGCCCTTCCCACTAGCCAACTGACAGAGGGCACAGGTACTGCCCCAAACCACGAAAGGTAAGCTTACCCTCTAAGAACAAAACTACAGAGAAAACAAAGAGTGTGATTAACCATCCATTAAAGAGACTCGCCCTAGACCATAATGGAAGGCTGGGTGGCTGCAAAATTTCAGAGGCACCGGAAAGATTCAGCCAAAGAGAACTGGGCATGGCCTCGGGCATGATGGGAACTGAGTCCACTGCACTCTGGGAGCTGATACCAGCAGAAGGCAGGCATGAGTTCCCCAGCCTGGCCAGAGAAAGCCAGGCAGCTGACCACATACTGAAGGCACCTACTGGCTCCAGATGAGGGAGAGAAAACTGCTTCCTGGACAGTATCTCCAGCTAAGGGTCCCACCAGTACCTTCTAACTGGGGCACTGACTTTGAGACAGTGTATCCTGGAAGGTGTAACTCAGGTATTATCTTCTCTGATCCTCCAATTGAGATTAATCTCACATTTTGGAATTTCTGGCACTTACTATACAATAATGGTGTGTATTTGTATTGTACTGTATTACAGTTTTAAAAATCACTTGTTTTAAAATCGTATCTGTTTTCAGGCCTGGCCCCTTCCTGCACTGTGGGTGGCTTGAGATCAGGGGCCAATTCTGTACCCAGGAGGTTGGTGTTTGGCACGACGACGGCTGATGCCCATGAGAACGAGCCTGAATGGCTCTGCACACGCTGGTGCTTCCTGGGGTCCCGGGTTCTCTCCAAATCTCAGTGGCAACATGCATCTTCCTTGAACATCCTTACAGCTTCCTCTGGTTTCTGGAGTTGTGTGGGCACTTCTTCCAGCCTCCACCACTGAGTAACCACGTGCCTTGGCTCCTGCCACACTGCTCTAACACTTTCCTGCACGGATGCATCATGACGGCATCCTAGTCACCCTCATTTTTCAGATGACTACACTGAGGCCCAGTGACTTTCTCAGGCCACAACGCAGTCAGAGGTGGGGCTGGAGGGTGAGCTGGGCCTAACGTCACAATGGATGACACCGACCGCCCCCACAAAACCAGAGCTGCACACATCTCCCTGACCTCTCACAGTGCCTGTCACAGACTGTCTCAGAAGAACCCTCGTGAAAAGGATGGTCCCAATTTTGTGAACACATTAAAAACTAGAAGAATGATCTTGAAGAGGGAGTCTCTTCCCAGAGATTTCAGACTGTTAATACTTCAAAACTCTACGACAGCTCACACCATGATTAGATGTCTAATTTTTATGATGCCACGACAGATCTGTTTTAGATAGGTCACATTTATGATGCACTAAAGTTGCTGTTTTCATGGACTCCATTTATAATTAACAGGGCCCATGGTGTAATCGTCCTGCCGGAGCACTGGTGCCCATTTTCATGAACTTGGAACGCACTTGGTAATTCCTGGCTGTGTGCAGGTTTGGCAGATGGCATAGCTCTGCTCCTGGGGAAGTCTTTTGGTGAGATCCACAGAGCTGAGTCAGGAAGCAAGCCCGTCGCACGCTGCTGCTTGGGGAAGAGAACCCCTCGTGCACTGACCTGCCACTTCTGAGGTTGTGCAGGCAAAAGCACAGGAATGACTGTTCTCTTTGGTCAGAAATCGGGTCACTGCTATCAGGCAATCTGTGAGGAAGACTTGGTATGGAACAAAAGGAGTAACAGTAAAGGTGGTGAGGGCTCTGTCAAAATTCGCCACCATCATCAAGCTCTACATAAACACATACCCCCACCCCCAACACGTAACACGTGCATGTGTGCACACACACAGAGAAGGAAATGGCCCACCTTCTGCTTGGAAATGAAGCCGGTTTCTGTGTTTAGCGTGATGAGGGCGTGCAGGTCTTGGCCTCCAAATCTGGAGCCAAGTGCCTGCTCCACCATTTTGTGAGATGTGTTTGAGTCTCAGGTTCTTTGCAAGTGAAATGGGGACCAAAATAGCCAACTCTCTACACGGGGCTGCTAGGAAGGTGAAGGGAAATGACATAGGTGACGGGTCTGTCAGAATTTGGCCTGTGCTCATCGGGAATAAATTAACTGGTCTTCTCGCCCGCCCCCCACCCCTTTCAGGCAGGGAAACTGGCACGCTGGAGGCTGACTCAGGACTAGACTCAGGTCTGCTGCTCACTTCTGACTCTGCCTCTCCCTTCTGCCAGGTAACGTTCCCTGCCTTGGCTCCTACCCCACCACCCAGCACAGCACCCCCTGCCGAGTGAGAAGAGGTACGGGGAAGGAAGGAGGCAACCCCGGGGCCCAGGCGGAGGCCCAGGCCCAGGGCCGGGCAGAGCCGACTGTGGGTGGTACCCTGCATGCTCTGAACACGGACAAGGGGATGGATGGAGACCAATACAACGTGGTACTTCTCCCACCCAATTATCAGCAAAATCTGCATGGAAGGGTGGACTGGCAATCCAAAGACAGAGAGACAGCACGCTTCTGGCCCTACTGTTGGTGGTAGGGTGAAGGCTTATAGGAGGCGTCTCCTGTCAGGGGATTGGCAGCGATGGTTTTAGAGAAGGTGGCTGCAAGACCCAGAGGATGCAGGTGACAGCAGTCCTAGAAAGTGGTGAATGAAGAGACCCCAAGTGCAGAAAAGAGGCAGGCATTTCAGCTACACCCTCACAGCATGTGCCTAGAAGGCTGAGTCGGATAAATCCGGTCAGATGGCCACTCCTCAGAGAGAAAGTGGGGAGTCAGGAATTACGGGCGCACTGGAGAAACCCACTTCTCAGGACAGAGTATTCAGTGTGCTCCACCGTCCTCTCCTGAGTGACGGGGCGCCTGCCAACAAACGCCTTTACGCAAACCTGCCAACCAGAATCACAGCACACGTGGGCAAAATAGAAGCTGAACAATTCATTGTCTCTGGTCTCTATGGATGGCTGAAAACGTTCACTAAATGGAAACGTTAGATTAATACACAGTAGCGTTCGAGGCAATCAAAATCAAATTTCATTATCAAAAAATTTAAACAGGAGATCCCCAAAGGCAGAGCAATTCCAGACTCCGCTCGGGGACGTGCGGTTTCGTTCGCACGGTTTCTGTGCAGTCAAGGCTCATGCTTCCACTGCCAGAACCTCCGATTGTCTTCTTCTGCGTGATGGGGCGCATGTGATGTTTAAGGCAAGATAAACGGCCAGGAAATATCAAACAGATGAGATCAATACACTTGTCCCTCCAGCTCTCCAGACAGCCAATCCTCACCAGTATGGCGGGGAGGTGTTACTATTAATTAATCTTTCTGACTATAAAAGTAATACATGCTACGGTAATGTAGGCTTAAAGCACAGAAAAGGTATAATGAAGAAGGAGAGTTACTCCAAGTCTCACCCCCTAATGTACTCACTTAATATTCTGGCATAGATCCTTCCAGTGTTTTTTCTGTGTTTTTCTTTTATTATTGTAATCACACCCTGTAGACACTCCCCAAGCTGCCTGGGTTCGTTCCGGCCTGCCCAGACTCTCCGAACCCCCCAAACATAATTTTTAATGGCTGTATAACGCTTCGAAGAATGGCGGCTCTTGGCTACCTCTTTAAATATATTGCTTTTAGTCGTCCTAATACTAATCAATATTGAGAGCAATCGCACAAATCAAAAGCAACCAGTGGGACCACAGTGTACGATGCTTCGGTGGTTCGGGCCAGTCATATGTTAACTTAAGAATGATAATAACTACAATAATGAATATTTGTAGCTAGCTGAGAGTTTACAAAGCATTTTCATGTACATTAAGTTTTTTTCAAACGTCACAGCACCCCCGTACAGGAGCTCTTTTACAGACAGCGAAAACCAAGGATGAGAGTCTAAACAACTTCCCCTGATCGCACTGCCAGACGTGATCTGGGCACAGGGAGGGACCTGTCTCTCGGGCCATGGCCCGCACACCAGCGCTGCTCTCCTGAGGCCGGTGTGTCTACGGTGTGAGCTACTGCGTAGCTCTCTCCCCGTCAATACCTCCACATCCAGGCTCCTGTGAGCACTTCCAAGTACCGGGACACCAATTTCATTCTTAACAGCTCCACCCAAGATGGACGAGCTGGAAATCTCTCCCCTCCCTCCCCTGCCCCCCTTCCCTCCCCCTTCATGCCCAATCATTCCCGAGGCTCAGCCCCCACCACATACCCACCACATGGGGAAGGCCTCGGTGACCTCCCCTTCCATCACAGGGCACAGTGACCAACTATGAAGAGAACTTTAATGGGACCTGGGAGGCAGAGGGAGGGAGGGGCGTTCTGACTCCACACACCAAGCTCTGTTTCGACAACACCCTGCCTGACAATGGAACCCAAGCTGTGGCAAATGCACAGGACAGGTCTTCCACCTCGCTGAATTCTCTTTCCATGATCAGGTGTCTGAGAATTACAAGTTTCAAAAATGTATATTCGGGGCTCATTGCAAAGTTAATATGAAGCCATGACTTAGTAAGAATGAGAATCTCGTAATTAATCGTCCAATTAATTTTCGCTTCTCCTTTACAAAGTGCATCTCGTCAGTGAAACCAGGATCAGGGCAAGACAAGCACGATGACCCTCACCATCAGCTGAAAAGACAGCGCAGGCTGCCCGGGAGAAAAACATCGCAGCAAACACATTAAGCCACGGGGTCGAGGGCGAAGAAGACGCTGAAACGCCGGGCAGCCACGGCATGTCCTCCCACAGTCAGTTTAGGGACTGAGCTATTATACAGCAACTGTGCCAAGTGAAGGCGTCTTGATGGCATTCACGTCTTATTAAAACAGCAAGTCTAGTCTTTGTAAAAGAACAATGGTATTCTGAAAAGCATTGCAAAATTAACCTAGTTATTGCCCTATAAAGAGTGAAGCAAGTAACTATATTTTAAAGGGTCCACGGGCTGTGCCATGTTCAAACAGAGAATGTGCACGGGACAGAATCCTCCAGAACGTTTCCCCATTAATTAGGCAGCGAAAGCAGCAGCCACCCCAAACCAAGCAGGAACAAACAGGAAAGAAAAGAATATGCTTCTTGTGAGCAAAAAAACACACGCACACAAAGAAATGAAATGAGATGTACTCCACCCTCCATATAATCAGTTTCCACAGAATAATTAGAGTGTCCTGGGTTCCCAGGGGTGATCTTTCTGGTCTGAGGAGGGCAGGCCTTCAGACAGCGCCTGGAGATGGACCCCGGGCCTAGAGCATCAGGCTCGCCAGTTGGCCAGAGACGGGTGGAAAACAAGGCATGGGGAGAAGAGAAGTCTTGGACAGGATGAGCGGCAAGGCTCTAACCAGCCCCAGGGGCAGGAGTCTCCAACTCAGGCTGCCACACCAGGGCCTTCGAGTAAAGCACTCCCTCCAGACTGCACCAAGAACTCTGGGATAGAGGCCCCAGAACCCCCTCATGTCACCCAGATTCCCTTTCGGGGACACCTTCCACACATGTTTGAGACTCTTCTATCCAAAATGCTCTCTAATCCTGCGGCTGCCTCCATCAGGACCTGTGCCTGACTCCCGGACAGGCCCCCACTCTCAGTCCACAGGACACTCCATTCCTACAGTCCTCGAGCTCAGCAAGCACGTCTTTACTCACACAGCACCCACCAGACTTCAGTGTTGCATCTTGGGGTCTCACGCACCTCCTCCCACCTGCAGGTTGGACGTTCCTGGAGGAGAGGGGTTATTTTTACCTGCGACACTCGCGGCGCTTCACACAGAGTCTGGCATGAGGCTGGAACTTTCATCGCAATGACAGTGGTGCGAGTAATCACAGCAAATGCTCTAGATACGTGTTCCAGCCAAGGGCTCATGTAGCCCGTCTCATGTCTCGGCACACCAAGAGGCTCACTCTCTCTCCCCAGGACCCAGTGAGTAAACAGCAGACTAGGATTCCATCTGCCAGACTTCGCCTCCGTTTCTCACGCAGAAATGCCTGGCAAATGGATTAATAAACACACAACCTATTCTCTCTTGCAAAGATGACCATATTCTAGTTATTGTTTTAAAATTAAAGAGTAACATTCTCTCTACAGAAATATGAAAAGGTATAACAGAGGTTTGCTTGTTTTGTTTTGAAGTCAAACAAGCTCCCATCATCCAGAAGTTATCCTGCTAGGACTTATTTGTTTTCCTCGAGTCTTTTTCCACATTCTCCGTGGACCAGCCTTGTGCATATGTGGCAACCATTTGTCTGTATTCTGTATATGTGCAAGTATTCACACGGTCCATACCGTGGAACATTACTCCTTTTTAAAGCTATGGTGATGCAGCACCTGTAATTCTTACTTGAGGTTACGTCACAACCATTTTTCTGTGTTGTTGCATGTTCCTGGAAAATAGTACCAGTGGCAAGGTCATTCAATGAATAGATTTAATACAAATGACCTCTTCTCTGTTGAACATCAGGCTGGCCACATTTTTTTTTTTTTTAGTATTAATAAAAACTCCATTGTGAGCATTCTTGCCCATAAAGCTTTTACCCACCACCTTTCTAATTTTTCCCCTAGTGATAGATTCTTAGAAATGGGATTGTCGAGACAAAAGAACATGGCATGTTTAAGGTAACTGTTTTCAGAAAGGACTGAACTAGCCTTCCTAGCAGACCACTTGCTGAGGGAAGTTGCTTCCCTGGATCCATTTGGTTGGTTTAAAACTCATCTACTTTACCATCGACTCACGAACTATCCGTCCTTTCATGAGTCAGATCATAATTCTGTGTATCTGGTGTCATATGCTAATAAGTTAGCTGGTGGTAAATATAACCAGCATCTGCAAAAGGTGGCTCTTGACCCAGAAATGGAAATGACTTCAGCCTGGCACTGTGGAGAGCACAGTGCGGCGGAGCCCTGCGATTCCGTCTCCAGTGTGACGTGTGCACTCCCTGCCCTCCCTGCCCTCCTAACGACGTGGACAAGCAGCGGTCCTGGCTCTCTCCTCTAAACATTTTCTGACTTTAGAAACGAGATGTTGCAAGCATTAGCTGCTTCAGGGTGGCAGGAAAGTCCTGCCTCTCGGCTGTCCGCACGGGCCGCCCTGGGCGGCACACAGGCTGGGCCCAAGCCTGAGACCCTGTCCCCGAGAAGTCCTTCACTGCCTTTCCCCAGTGGGATGGCTCCTGCCAGCTTCCAGAGCAGGCCAGCTCTTAGCCTCATAGCCAGAGGGGCCTGGGGTGGCTGTCTTGGCTTCTGAACTGGCCCAAAAAGGGCCACACCTTGGAAGAGCCAGGCTATGGAGGAGATTTCTCAGGCGGGCCCTTGGCTCAGCTGGTCACCACTGAGAGCTTATTGGTCTGCAAAATAGGCATATTCCATCTATCTCATCCCTATGATTAGATGAGAATGAAAGTCGAAGGTTCAGCATCAGGAGGGGAGGGACAAGTGTCTGCTAATATTCCTGAGCAGTGAGGGGTTCCTAGTGGCACTGGAGAGGGCGCGGGGCACTTGCCCACTCTGCTCTCTTCTGGAGCTGCATTTCGACAGCCTCCCAGGAAAACCCTCCTGTGTGGACCACTCCTCCCTCAGGGTGGCCCCGGAGCAGGCAGCTGCACACAGAGATGGGAAACCTGCTTCACCACCAATGCTCAGGACAGGAAGCACGTGGCTCCAGCAGTCCTGCCACGCCCTGGCGCGCTCTGAGGACCACGGGGATCGCACTGTGGGGCTTGGGCAGCTTCTGCGGTTACAAGGCACATAAATTAGGAGGCGCATAAGGTACACAAGACGCTGGCACGGAGCCTGGCCAATAATCAGGATGGCGATCATAAAACAATGACAACGGTGAGCATTCAGTGAGCCCTTGCTTAGAGTTACACTTGTAAAGATGCTGACTTTGACGACCTAAAACATTTAGGTGGTGCTGAACATGAAGAGGTTGAAAGGAATAATGTGAAATGTGGAGCTCTAATTCCAATACCACAGTAATGAGTGACTAACACCTTTTGGTTTGTTTGTTTGTTTGCTTGGATTTCCCAGGAAAAGACTCTTAAAAGTCAATGCAGTGTGTCCACTTCAATTGTCAATGTCATGAGACAAAACCGACATCACCGGACTCGACTGAGTTGGCACCAGTGTGAGCCCCAGGCTGGATCCAGCTGATGCCGGCCTTATCTGTATTTGATGCATGATGTCAGCCTAGAACATCTTATTCTTTCACATTTAATGGCCCAGCTTAAGACATCATTACTCACCACCCTGCTGAACTCATTCTGAAACTCTGAAGGTGGACAGGCTACACCTCACATTTCTTATTAAAAGAGAAGTCACTTAACTCTGCACTGCTAAAACACGAAATGCCACAAATATCTTTAAAAAGAGGGACGGCCAATTCCCACACCAGCTCATTTTATGATTTTACAGACGAGAAGGCTGAAAACAAATACACAAGAAACTTTTTTCTTCCTTCTAATAAGCACCTTTCTACAAGAAGCTACCAATTATGAAAACCAGAAATGCATTTAAATACTTCTGTTGCACCAAGTGGAATGTCAGCCGCTTTTATTTATTACTTATTTGAAAGGGAGGGAGATGAGGAGAATAAAATTTCCTTTTCCTTCTCTAAACGAGATGAGTCACAATTTCCAAACATCAATCAATCAGTGAGTCAGAGTAGGGGAGAAGAGGAAATGACGGGGGAGCCTTCCTCTCCAGCGCCTCCCAAGCCACAGAAAGCCGGAACCCCCAGGTGCTGACTCGACTTCCCCAGCCTCCTCACACACAAGGACCAGACTTTATGCTCCAGTGACAGGGTTTCTTTGCTCAGTTGTTTAATTACTCAACAAACGTTTCTGGGATGTCCAATGTGCGCTGGGAATATGGGGATGCACACAATGGCCTCACCCACTCCGGAGGCAGACCAAGAAGCCCACGAGTACAGTGGGGCACACAGAAGCGCCCCACTCAGGTACCGCCTGTAGCTACAGAAGGCAGAGGCAGGAAAACCCAACAGGCGGCTAGTAGCGGGCATAGGTGGCTTCAAAGTACTCCCAAAACAGGTAACACCTGAGCTGAGTACACCCAGCAGAAGATAGCAGGGAGACCGGTGGCAGGAGGAGGGAGCCAAACTCATGGGCTGGCATGTTCTGGAAACTACCAAGAGTTCAGCCTGAGTACAGTATCTGCTGAGTGAGTGGGGATACTGGTCAGAGACCAGATCTGGAAGGGCCTTCTATCCCTGCCCATGCTGGCCTTCGTTCTAGGGGTTAACATTTCCTGAGGGGTATTCCATGGCGCCACAGCAGGTGTGCTCCGCCTCAGCAGGGCAGGCAGACCCCAGTGAAGTGACAGTGCTGGGCCGGTGGCGCGCTTTGAGAATCATTATTCTGCAGGACACGCCAAATCTGGCCCGTGGTCTGCTTACTTTTCTAAATAAAATTTCAGTGGAATGTGCCCGCCATTTACATACTGTCTGTGGCTGCTGTGCAGCAGAGGTGAGTGGTGGCACTAAGACCACAGGCCCCACAAAGCTACAGCACCGTACCCTCTGGTCCCTTACACCCGTTGTAGGATGCTGATAAGTGATTTGAGAAAAAAAAAAAAAAAAAAACATTTTATAGTCAACTGCTGGTGGAAGGTACTGGACTAATCAAAGCTCAGCAGTTTCCTTCCTGTAGGGCTTCTAAGAGCCCTTAATGACTAGCCTTTCAAAATTTTATTCTGGAACTGGCCTTCCCAGGAATCTAGGGATGCCACTGGAGGGTTTTCACCAAGGAGGCTCAGTGATAGTCTTGAATCTTGGGAAGATCACTCTGGGGCCAACTGATGGGAAAGAAATGAAACTGGAGATAAGGAGACCTACCAGACAGTCGCCATGGTAACGACACAGGCCTTGACAAGAATTCTGCACTAGAGCAGGAGTCCGTGGACTTTTTCAGGAAGTGCCTGACTGACTTCACAGGCCTTAAGGTCTCTGACACACCTATTCGACTCTGCCCTGGCAACGTGCGTGACAATACGTAAAGCAACAAGTGTGACCCTGTTCCAATAAAACTTTACTTATAGGGTATGGGTATGGACCCATGAACCGGAGTGATGGCTGCTCAATAACGTGACTTAATCCAAGTGGTTAAAACGGAAATTTTTGTTAAGTGTATTTTACCACACACACAGAGATCTCTATGGCCACAGAAATGTTAATTTCATATAATTTTCATGTATCACAAAATACTCTTGATTTCTGTGACCACTTAAAGACATGAACAGCAGTCTTGGCTGGTGGGGCGCAGGAACACAGGAAGTGGAAGTATCACCCCTGCAGGAGGCCAGCCAAGGAGAGGAGGGAGCTGGTTGAGGGGTGGGAGGATCTCGGCTCAGAGTGCTGCTTCCCATCTGCTGGCCAGGAGGGCAGGTCCAAATGCCCAGGGAGCACATCAAAGGGAAGGGCTGTCGGGTCCTGCCCAACATGATCAGGAGACCCCAGCAGCCCCAGGGAGGCCGACGGGTCTCTCCCAGGGCCCTGCTTTCTCCTTCCAGAAGCCCTCCCTTGGTGACTGTGTCCTGCAGAAAGACCGCTGAAAAAGTCCCGCAGATAAAGCAAATATTCTGCCTTATCCAAAAATAAAGTATTACTGTGGAACCTGACCAAAGATTAGGGGGGTTAAATACCAATTATCAATTATCAATGCCTCTCGAACAATCTGTAGGCAGGACAGGCCACAGGTTTTTAAATTTCCAGTCTGCTGAAGACTGGCATTTTTAGAAAATACAAAAGAATGCCACTCATACTGCCAAGATGCTATAAAAATTTCTAACTGCCAGCTCTCAATTTCTCTTATCCAGCTGTAGACCGGTTACCACCAGGTTGATGGTCCACAGGCCCCACCCTGACATACGTTGAGACTTCGAGTGGCACAGTGGCCTACAACATATCTCCTGAAGTTTCTCTGCTGAAAACAGTAAAGTCCAATCAGGGCTGCTGAGTTAGGACAGTGAGTGCAGTGGGGACAGGGGGCACAGCTACTCCACCAGAGCACCAACCCCGAGGGCCCTCTGTGGTTATAAAGAGATCGGACAACTCTGACTCTGAAAATCTGCAAGACAGGCAACATTCAAAGCCTACCCTTTATTTTAAAGGCTCACCTTTACTATAAAATCCCAAGGCATTTTGTTTTCCAGTGGGAAGCTGACTCCTAAAGCACATGGAGGATTCAGAGGGAATCCTTTCTCTCAGAGCAGATATGAGTTTGCCATTTAAGAGATGTAATTGCAAATTATTTGAGAAAATGCTCAACAACTAATTGTCATTATAATACCAAGTTTACATAGCCACAATAATGGACAAATATCACCATGTAATAGAATAGTACAAAAATGGTAATTTTACTATGGAAAGTTGGAACTTGCCATTTCAAATTAGCAGAAGCTGTGAAGTGGGCATTACTGACAATGTGAATATAGTAATTGGGGCTGATTTCTTGGCGCCTGGCCGAATCTGGCTGCCTGGCGTCCTGTGAGTTAATTATAGCTCTGTTCACAGACCGGGAACACTTAGCAAAAAGACGCAGAGATAAAACTCAGCTCAGGTCTCTGTGCAGATGAGGCAAAATGTGACTGTTTTGGCTGGAAAACCGGTACAGCAAAATTATTCTCAATTTCTTAAGCAGTGGCCCTAAGAAAACAGACATTTTATTATTAGGGGTCAACAATCCGCAGAAGCCAAAGTTATCCTTTGAAGGTTTTCTTCCTAATCCAAAATTCGTCTTCATACTCTCCACACTGCAGAAGTAATGGCTAAGTGAGCTGTCTTAAGTCTACCTCCTCAAATACTTAATTTACTGCTAGGAAAGTTTCCTTTAAAAAGAATTCCAGAAATCAAAATATGTGATTCTCCCTCAAATTAGCTCTATCCAGAGACTGTCGATTTCACTGCAGGCTTAAAAAAAAAAAAAATCTTTCTTTCAAGTTGTTTTAATTTTAGAGACTTTATTGTATGCTTTAAAATTTAAGATTGAATTCTTTCCATCTCCACATCTAAGTCAGTGCCCTCTGATAAATCAACATGTCCCGCAGAGAGAGGCTCTTTCCTTTGTGGAATTTGTGGGTTTGTGCACAACACGAGCCTATGGATTTATAGGGAAAATATGAAAGCTCAGGGTCATTTCAGACAAAGTGAGATTATTTTGGAATGACGCTGGTCAAGTTTTAAATCTGTAGCCAAAGCATTTCAAATAAGAGCCAATCACCATCTTCCCCCTCCCCTCTTCAACCTAGCTTCTGTCTCTTCCGGCCCAGCACCATCCCTACACAGCTGAAACCTGGATGACAAGGCTGGATGTTGGGGGGGGCGGGAGAGGGGGGTGTCCCTGCGCCCCTGCACTCAGCAGCTCCTGTTCACAAGCCTGTGGAGAGACTGGTCCAGCGGTACTGCCTCTTTCTTCTCGCCAGACTGGTCCAGCGGTACTGCCTCTTTCTTTCAACCCCAGTTTTCAGTCCTCCCCAGGGAGGTGTCAGAGGACCCAAGTCTGCATTTCCTGAGTGGTTCTGGGCAGACTGTGAGCCTCTCTTGTTTTGATCATCTGTAGAGTCAGGCCATTAAATAGACCTCCTCAGATGACATGGGGACAGTGATACTGGGCCTCACCCAACCCTTGGTGCTCTTTGCTCTGCCCCTTCCACTCTAGCCTGCCTCACTCCCTACCTGCTCTCAACCATCTCTAAGTCCAGCCTTTGATGCTGCAGCACTGGCCGCCATTGCAAACCCTCTGCAAACCCTCCTGCTAAGCTACCCGATTCGGTCTTTGGAGGCTTCGGTCAGCCCCGCCAGCCACTTCTCCATGGGGTCTGGTTTTTGGGCTGCTCTCCCATCTACGCCCGTGCTAGAGAATGCCAGCACCTCCAGTCTCTAACCACTGGCTGCATCTGGGGTTTCCCATGCTATCCCTTCCAAACCCACAGCTCTGCTTTGCCTCCCTCCAAGTCCCACAACCTCCACCCCCAGTCCCAGCCAGAGACCAATGGGGAAACATCTAGAACATTCTTCAAATAAGCAAATCTTTCATCTTGACTCCCAAACCAAGAACTTCATGTCTGGTGTTACCAGCTTTGAGTGAGATGCCAATACTCTCCCTGTCATCCAGATCAACAGGTGGAGGGATGAGAAGGCACATGCCCTGGATGCCACCTCTAGAGTTGGAACTGTGTTCCTGTCCACACACACTCTGAGCTGCAGCCTCACCCAGGCCAGTCCCTCTTGGCTCCTCCCTCTGGCTTGCAGACCTGCCTACAGAATCCTATGGATTCAATCCTGCTTCTTCCATTATCCAGCTGCTCCCTCTGGGCTTGCAGCCTGGGCCTGCAGCCTGGGCCTGAACTGGGCTCTCAGGACAGGCCCCGGGACTCCACGCCCACAGGTAATGTCTGCTCCACAAAGGCACGACTGTGCTCTGAGCCCAGTGCCTGGGACAGGGACACTCGATAGACAGGATTTCCACCAGCTCTCATGCAATCTTAAACAGCAGCAAGTCAACTCCTGGTATAATTTATTAAGTTCAACAGAGAGGGAATTTACCTGTAATTTAAATAAAATAATCTATAATTGCTTTAATTTATTTTCCTGACAGTGAATTCTGACTTCCACTGATGGCTACAGCCATGTTTTTCTTTGTACCCAAATGACAGTGGGTGTGTCGAAGTCCACATACCTGGAGCTGAACACACAGAACCAGGCCCAGCCTGGGGGTGGGCTGGCTCTGGTCCCAGGCTGCCCCTGCTCCCACATGCACCTGGCACCTGTCCACAGGCTCGGAGTGACCACGAGCTGAAGGAGATGTACCAATATGGACTTGGGTGAGGACGCTCTGGAAGAGTACACCCTGTGAGCAGGGGCTGGGGCAAAGATTCGGGCAGACCACCGCTTTCAACTGTGATCACTGGCCACCAGTAGAAAGCAGAGTCTGGGCAGGACAGAGCTCCTAACAGAGACAGGTGGTCACTTTCCTCAGCTCCCACAAGTCTATCTGCCCCAGCACCCATTTCCTGGGTCTCTGCAAGGGGTAGGGACTCTCCCACTTTGTCCCCACTTTTCTACTGTATTCAAATAGTGAAGTAAGACTATATAGGGAGCCTGAGGGCGTCACTTACAGTGAGTGCGCTCTTATCATCCTATCAAGGTCCTCAGGAAGCACAGTTAAAGCAGTCTCTTCCCCTCCCGTGGGCCCGTGAAGAACTAAAGCCACAGAGCAGTGGATTTGCGGGCCCCTCTCCGCTCCATCCCTGGACTCTGATGCGGTCACCTCACTGCCAGTGTCCAGCTTTCCAAAAGAGCCATCGGGAGGGCCTGCGCAGTCCCTCCCACGCGCGACAGGTCAACTACCTGCTGTCACCTGGGTCACCCAGAGCTGCAAATGGCTAAGCCCAGATATGGAAAGAAAACAAGCTTTTGGTCCTGAGTCACGGCGCTAATGGAGGGTTTGGCAAGAACCCGCACGAGGCTCAAGTTGTTGTCTTATTTGATTAGACATGGTTTACTTACAATAACAAGCAGTGTGAACCTCCATCGAGAGGGCGCTGTCCAAACACATCAGGGCGAGCCAGGCAGGGGACCGCTATACTGCCATGAAAAGCAGCCTCCCTGGGCAGAGGTGGCTGACACACATGGCTACAGTATGTGGCCTGACCCCGGAGTCCCAGCGCTAGTGGACACATCTCAGTCTGACGGGGCGGAGCACGTCTGTGTGTGCAAAGCCCAAGGAGACTATGGAGACATGTGCAAAATGCTTACGTGTGGTCACGGGCTGGCAGGCTTGAGTGACTTTTTGTTTCTGGATCAACTGAATGTCTTGTATTCAATGGGCCATGCTATCCTAATCATAAAACAAAAAGGAAAGCTTTTTCCCACCTTGGAATGGCATGAGTTTGCTCTATCAACAGATTTCACAGAGCACTGTTAAGACTCAGTGCTGAGCACAGGATATCTAAATGTACTCGCGATATAATCAACAAAATGCCAACGAGGCCTATCCCTGTGCAAACGTAAGAGCATCAGCAATGTTTTCACAAGTTACTTATTCACTTATTTAACGTAATGACACTGACGGAATGCCTACACGTAGGCACTGTGCTATCTGCATGGCAGTGACCAAAACTACGAAACCCAAAAGGTGCCATAAAACTAGTAATTACTCTTTTTTTCAATCGAAGTTCACATTATAAGGGACATGCTTCCTCCCTACCTCTGGCCCCACTATTCCTTTTACTCCTAATAACTCTGAGCCTGGCTCCTCCACCCTGCCTCCGACACAAAATACTAAAAGATAGAAAAGGCAACACGTGGGCCAAAAGAGGCCCTAAAAAGGGCTTAGCAGCACGTGTGTAGGAAAGCATCCACTTGCTTGCTCAGAGTTTTAGATACTTGTTCATTTTCATGTACCTCTCAGTGTTGGAGCGTTTACTTATCAGCCTGGGGAGGAAAGCAGCGGTTGGGACCCCTGCGTGTGGGGTGCTAAGCTGAGCTGAGCTGAGCACACAGGTGGCCTCGATTAAGGGTCACAGTCACTCTGAGGACACGGTACCATTCAGATTGAACTGAGGTGCCAAGATGTTAAGTGATCTACAGCAGTCAGGAGGCGACATTCGAACCTGTGTCTCTGTTGCTCCAAAGATGCAGAGACACACAGACACAGACACATACACACAGACACACACACACGCACAGACACAGACACACACGGTCTCTGGGGGTCTGAGTGTATCGCCAATTGCTGAGGGGCAAAGGAGAAACAACAGCAGGGGAAAGAAAACTGGGCAGCTGGAGAGCTTTCGAGAAAGGTGCTGCTCACTTTCTGCCCTAACACAAGTGGTTGGCAGAGTGATCAGGCGACAGAATGTCTCTCCTTTCCAACCAGCCATTTGGAGGAGACTGCCTCAAGTGAAAATCGTTTGAAGTAATACTGAACTCACGTTAAGACCTAGAGACACACCTGCAGAAAGTAGGCTTTTTGGAATGAGAAGGCAAAAAAAAGTTTGTTCCGTTTCACTTATTCTGTGAAAGCAAATCTATGAGCCAATGTGTCTGTGTTACAGACAGGCTGTTTCCCTGCTGGGAATTTTCCTGTCCCGGCCGTGATACTCCACCCTCTTAGCTTTGGGAGTAGTCTTTTTGCTCCCTTAGTCATACTTTTTTGGAAGTTCTCCAGCCCTTGAGCTAAACCTGCAATACCCTAAAAAGGTAGGTGAGCTGTGCTTCTAGGATTTAAGCATCTTTCTCCACCTACTGGAACAGACGCTGGGTACGTTTCTACCCAAACTGATGCAAAAACAGCCCTGAGAAACAATGTGTGCCGGCATGTCTGATCAAACTGCACTTACAGCACCACTGACCGAAAAGACAGAAGAATGGGAGGGGAGAAGGGGGAGGAAACTTTTCCCGGTCTTGTTGGTGATTTCACAAGTTGCTCTGAACACATTTTCTAGTCTTTAAAGGGTTGCAATCAACTCTGGAATTTCACAATGCAAAATGCCCCTCACAACCAGGTGCCCCAAAGGCTTAAATAGAGTAATTAAAAACTCCCGAATTCTTCAAAGAATGTATCCGTTGACTAGTTAATATAATAAAGGCTTCATTACTGAGCTGTGATCCCAGCATGAAACGATGCAGACCACGCTCAGGAATGCCAAGGCATTAAAACCGCCGGACAAGAGAGGAGACAGCCACTCTCACCACCAGGTTATCAAACTGCAGCTGCTGAAGCACAATCTCAGCAAGAGAGAAAATTCAGTAGCTTGATGAAATTAATTTCAAGAACTAGATTTTTTTTCTTGAAGAATTCACTTGCAGCATGAAACAAAGATGCCAGATCTATCTTCTCATTTTGTCTTTAAGCTTCTCCAGTGACAGTGAAGAAAGCCAGGCTCCAGGGGTCCTGCCACAAAGTAGGGTCCCCAAAGGAGGCATCCACAGTACAGTAACGGAAGCCACCCTGTGCCAGTTCTGGGGAGAGTGCGGGCTGACACTAGCAACTCACTGGTTTTCTTTTCACATCAAATTCCTGCAGCCAAAGTCAGTGAGAGAGGCTTCTGGGTTCCCCCTCCTCTGGGTGAGCTGGCAAGCGCCTGCAGCCTGTCAGGGGCTGAGGCTACACCAGGCCTCAGGTTGACAGGAACAAGCTGCCCCTGCGGGCTGCTTCCATGGAAACAAGGTCAGATGGGCAGCAAGGCCCAGCTTTAGCGGAGCCACCTGTCTCAAGGAAGCCCAATGTGCTGCCCTTTTGCTCCTGACTTTTCAAAGGTACAGGGTGAAGATGGAACTGCAGAGCTGTTCTCTGTGGGGGAAAGAGCGGACCCTTCAAGGGTGTCCCAGCCTCTCCAGGGGACGGCTGTGTGACTCCAGGCAAGTCGGTATCCCTCTCTGGGGCTGAGTTTTCTCCTGAGGGATAGGACAGCATGGGCTCTGACTGTAAGTCCCTCTAGCTGTGATGGCTGCATTTCTGCATCAGGTAGGGGTCTGGATAGAGGAATCAGGTAACAATCTAAGGAAATATTAGAAGAGCATTTGCAATTCAGAGAGCAAAGGCGGGCAGACATCTGTTTGTTGCATGTCCTCCTTGGACTAAGAGATGCTGGCCTCATCCACCACCTCCCTCCTGGGGTTGAGGTCGGGCTGGCATCTTCGTGGAGCATGTCTCAGTGAGCTTGTTTCCAACCACACTCAGATCCCTTCTTCCCCTGAGACACCAGACCAGGAGGTGGGCATCTGTGCTGACACTAACCCTCCTTCAAGAAAGGCCATGTCCATCCCGGCAGGAAGTGGGTACTACAAACAAAGGAGGGCCACCCTGGTGCGTGACCGTTCTTAGTATGGAACAGTGACACCCCTCTCCACACGCCTGCGAAACCCAGCCGGGTGCCAGGCAGGACTGGGACGAGGCTGCCCACAGCTTTAAAGTGAACTGGGATCCTGAGGTGAGCGTAGCCACATGAGACATAGTGCTTGGTGCTCAGCACTCAGTACCTGGCAGGGCACCACCAAAGGAGGAGCTGTGGCTCTGTGGCGACAGCAAAGGCAGCCTGCTCAAGGAAAGACCAGACCCAAAGGTCACAGAACCCCGTCGCGGGACTTTCTGGAAAAGGCAAAGCTATGGAAACGAACATCAGGAGATGTCGCCATGGGCTGGGGAGGGTGCTACAAAGAGGCCCAGAAGGACTGCGGGGTGGTGGCACTGTCTAACGAACCCTCCTACCTGTGATGGCACCTGACAGGACATGCTTGTCAAAATCCACAGATGTGGACACCTAGTGGGTGAATGTTACTGAACATCCACCTGACTCTAGAAAACCTCTCCCCATGGCAAGAACTGCCTTTACAGCAGGATCTCCTCATCAGTTCCAGCAGGGATCAGAGTGCCAGTGCGAAGAGGCCAGTCCGTCCTTACTGACCGCATCATTAAAGTCCGGTGAGCGCTAGACGGGGACACTCTCTTTTAATTTTAGTATTTGCCCTTCTTCTGGTTTCTAGTTTTTCGAACGAGGTGGAAGTGTAAGAGTGTGTGTATAGGACAAAGAATTTTCTCAACTTAAGACTGTCCCCATTATTTACAAAAAAATCTTTGGTGCCTGCTAGAAAGTGCTAGTGATGATGAAATGATTACGTAAAAAACTACTGCTATCAGTTACTAAACTTCCAAAAGGACTCCTAACACGGGAGTCTTGGTGCAAAGCTCTGGACTGCGGGGGGCAGCAGGGCGGCGTGTGGACACGGGCTCAGTCGGATGACCTCAGCAAGTGAAAGCGCGCCGCCTCTTCTCAGGACAGGGACACAGCTGGCCTCAGGTCTGCTGGGAGCAGCACTTGGAACGCACGCACCCAGCACGCTCGCATGGTGCTGGCGCCGTGTGCACAGCACACTAGTGTCTGTGATTATTATGACAGGCATACTTATGGCTTGTAAAACTTTAATTCATCCGATGAGCAACACGCCCAGGCACGCATACAGCACGCTCGCACTTTGAGGCACGGAGCAAAGAGCTCTGGAGACCTACCACTCAACCCTCCTACGCAGGGGCTCTCAGACGCCATTTCTACCTTCTAATGCAGGGGCAGCTGGCACCTCTATGGACAGTCATCCACCATCCTACTGAGGTTGGAGGGGCTCGGCCTGTGGCTCCTGCCTCCCTAAGGGAAACCCATGACACCCTGCCACCCCACTACCAGGGCTGGGACATCCGAAAAACCCTACCCTTCAGCCAAAGCCTGGGCAATCGTTGGTCCCAAGTAATCCCCAGACAACCTGCCCTAGCTTGCAAGCGTGGAGGCCTCGGACCAGGCACAGACGGCAACGACCTCCAGTACAAACTTGAGAGATGGAACGAGAGAGCGCCAGGGAAGCCTCTGGGCCCACAGACTGATGACAACGTGTGTTTCTGTGAGGACTTCCTAAGCCCCACAACTGTCCCCTGCCACCCTCCAGCAGTGACAGCATCTTTCACTGGGTGCCTTTCCACACTCTTGACTTAGGTGCCCCCTCTCATCTGCCACAGGGTCTCAGGTGGACACTGGACACACACCCCCAAGCATGGGCAGAGTGGGGAGATGCACAGATGCAGACCACACCCTGGGGTTCTCACGGCCCAGGAGGGAGACGGCCTCCATCTTCAGGGAGGAACTACCAGGCCAACCAGGGAGGCCGAGGGTGCCCCAACCATCTCCAGGTGAGAATTCAAGGCGTGGATTCTAAATGCAGGTGCCCCGGCCCTTCCAGGGAGATCGTGTCCTACGTCTAGGGTGGCGCCCAGGGAAAGTATTTTTAACCCGCACAAACCAAGGAGGCTTTTATGATGAGCTGAGTGAGGAAAGTACTGACTTTTGGTGGCTCCCACATGGCTGGAGGTGAGGCTGACGTCTTAACCATTAAGATGGCAACGACGAGAACCCTGATTTGTCAGGAGCAAGTCCTGCAGGGTTTCAAAAGCACCCAGACAAGGCAAGAAAAGCCAACAGAAACCCTCCTGCAGCAAAGACAGCAAAACCTGAAAGCGCGAAAGCCAATGGGGACCCGGGGTGGGTGACCTGCGCAACTTCCTCAGCAGGACACACACTGAGGGTGGGCACACCACATCTGACCTGCCCCTAGTCCTCTAGCTGCGCTTCGCCAAGTCCTCCTCCTGCTGCCTTCATCCCATTTCAAGCCCTGCCTACTCCCCCAGCACGAAGTCCTCCTGCTCACCCTTCAAGGACAATTGTCTCTCTACTACCTGCCCACACCCTGTCATCCACGTGAGCTCAGACCTGCCCTCCAGCCAAGGAACCGGAACCTGACCCCTCTCCCCACACCTGTGTGGCCTCTCATAGGGTCTCATTCCCCTCACCCGAACAAGCTGGGGTCCCCTCATGGGGGCATGCCAGTCTCCTCAACCTTCCCCCGCCGGCCACTGCCCTGCTCTCTCCCATTCTTTTCAGTCAAACATTTTCAAAAGCGCCGTCCATGTCTCTACTTCCCCAATTGCTGGATCAGAACTCCATACCTGTCTCTCTTGGAACCTGTAGTTCTGGTTTGATGTCTGTCGTGAGAGGGCGGGACTTTGGGTTTCTGTCGCTGCTGGGTTTGTAGGGAGCAGAACGTGGCCCAGAGGAGGTGCTCAGCAGGAGCTGGCATCCGCACTGCTGCTTGTTCTGAGAGCCTGCCTAGTCCACGAGGCGGTGCTCTCAGCTGGTCCTCCCTCTCCCACCTATCTCACCCTCTCTCACGAAGTCCACTGAGCAGGTCCCAGCTGCTCTGGATGTACCAGCTAAGTCTGGTCTGTCGCTCCCGAGTCCCCCGTGATCACTTGGCAGGGTCCTAGTGAAGTCCAAGCTCCCTGGTCTCGCTTTCCATCTTCTCCCTCCATCCCACCCCAGTGGACTACGTGCCAACCCCAAATGGACATGTCGGGCTCCTGTGTCTCTCTCAGTCCCATCTCTTGGCTCCAAGGATCCACTGGGCAGTGTCATCTGCACTCGGTTGTTTATGCCTCTTCATGAGAACAGCCTACTTCTGCGCAGAGGACTGATGGGTCCTCCCTGGCCCCTCACAGAGGGGCCCAGCCCATGGAGACAGCCCGGCCCAGGACTGAGAAGGGGCTGGTTGAGGTGGCCTCACTCCACTCCCTCGGGCGTCCAGCTCCCCGAGTCCAGCTCTCCCCATCCTCCTGCCTCTACTCCTGGAGGACACGGCAAACCCAGCTGTACTTTGGCCAGAAGTGACTTGAAACAAACCCGAAAGTTTACTTTGGAAAGGAGTTAATAATAAAAGTTGTAAGGCGTCTTTGGGACGATAAACACCTCCTTTTTCCTTTCTTGCAGCCTCTGGCCAGCACCTTCCCCTGGTGGAAACACTTTCTGGGTCATAACCGCAAAGCCTGATGATGATAGACCACCGAGTGGTGGGGCGGGGCAGCGGAGAGGAAACGTCACACAAAGGCCTGCACTGTGGCTGGAAGGAAAGCAGCAACGCACTTCTTTACTCTCAACCTCAGGAGAGGCTCTGGCCTAAGAGTGGAGTGTGGAAAAGTCGGACAGATTCTCTTCGGCAAGAGTAAATAATACCCGCAAAGTTTCTAGAGATAAATGCAGAAACTGAAGAGGCACCTTTTGAGCCCAATGGAAATTAGTCTCTAAGTGTAAGTCAGAGCAATGCAACCAGAACAAACATGTCTGCTAATGAAAATGAAAACATGGCACTTGAAAAATGTCAAGTGAGTTATGCCTTTAACATACAATTTTTTTTTTAAAGCATTACTTTGAATCCCTATAAAACAGGAGGAAGTCAGAGAAACGTTCAAACTTACACAGCACAACTGGACTTTCAGATCAGAGTTTGAACATACTAAATTCTGAATTTTTAAACACACCACTGTCCTTTGAACAATAACCTGCATTCTGTTTCACAAAGAGACTGCACAGGCTACAGACTTCCTGATAAATATATGAAGCCTCCCTGGGGAGAAAGGATTCCTTTTCTGATTGGCCACAGTGATTTCAATGGGCTGAGATACATATTTTATATTGAAAACATTATGATAACCAGCTGATGGGGCTTGGGGAAGGGGAGGGAGCAATGAGCAAACAAAGCAACTTCTTCAGAAAACTAAGATCGCCCTTCCAGTTTTTGAACTAAAAATCACAACGTAAAAATCACAACAAATTTTTACACTAGAAAACAAATACATTTTTTTCCATCATTTCAAAGGAAAGCTCTCAAAGTTTTTCTCACTGAGAGCTAGAAGACAACATGATTATTTTTAAATGACTGGTTAAAACTTGGAAAGTCTACAAGGTAAGCCGCGAGTATGCAAACTAACCCCGAACGTTCCGACTTCTGCTCAACCACCAAACAGCATTGTAAAAGAATGAATATATTCATCTCCATTTTATAACTAAACAGTCAGCCGCAATAGGGAAATGTTAAAATGACTCTAACAGAACTTTTTTCTATGTAACATGAAACCTACTAGAATTATATAGAAATTACTATGATCCTAATATCAGAATAATTTTCTTCTGCCAGTTTTAATTTTTTTAAAAAAGGAAAAAAAAATCATGAAGTCCATTAAGAATTTCAAGACAACTGACCATGTGGGAATACGGGCTTAATACTATTTGCTTAAGGAAAAGGTAATTAGCTAGCTTCAGAATCTTTTTTAAAAGTCCAATTCATGATCCTTTTGAAAAGAAAAATGTCCGCTTAAGTATATACTAACAAAGGCTCTATTTTTTTTTTAAAAAAAATCCTCAGGATCCCTGGAATAATGCCTGCCAACTAAAACACCTACTATGAATTTAGTAATGGGTTATGCAAACATAAATTACAAGGCCAGACATTTTAAAAGGAAAAAAAGGTGATTTATTGATGTGCTGGAGACACGGCAGGATAGAAGCACCATTTCAATTTTCCATATATTCCTCAACACTGCAGATGTGTTAATGCCAAAAGAATTTTAAAATAAAAATGACTCTCATCTCTTCTGGTTCTAACATATCAGGTTCATTTACTAAGAAGGGGGTTACCAAGGAACTCATTTCCCACGCTCAGGATCAAGACAGTTAATAGTCACGTATTTAACTAGTTTCCAGTACAAATTAATGTGAAAGGAAAAAGACAGATAGATACACAGACAGAGAGATAGGAAGGTAGATCCCTTATCTTCTAATAGTGAATAGTTAAACCACAAGTTCGGTTCTTCACTTTTATTAGCTCAACCTGCAGTGATCATGGTTTTTACTTTACTCTCCAAAACTAATCACAGATAATTTTATTTTTATCTCATATCACTGTTAGAAACAGAATTTTTTTTCCTTTACTGTGGCTAAGCAATCATTTAAAATATATATGAAATATTTTCGTGCTGCTTATATATAAGCAAAAGAAATAAAAATATTGTCATCCTCAAATTTTAATGAAAGCAACAAAAGCTATCACCCTTCTCTGAACAGGTCATGGGAATAGCACTGGGCTGATGAAATCCCTGAACACACATCAACAGACAAGGACTCTTCATTTTTCTTCACTTTGCCAATGGCTGACAGTTTCACAAATGAGCATTTTCAAAAGCACATGTAACTGACTGAGCAGCCTCAAAAATGAGCTTGCAAACACTCTACCAGTAGCAAATTTGTAATGTGATGATACAAAGGAACCTCTCTGTATCCTGGCACTGTGAACTCACACACACACACACACACACACACACACACACACACACACACCCCACAGACGCTATGGGTTCCTGGCACTCTGATTATGTGAACACACCTGACCCCAGGGGAATAGGCTGAGACCAGCCCCATATTTCAGACAAACCAAACAGCCAATAGACAGTAATGGCTTTAAGCTACTGATGACCTGGGCCAAAAATGAAGAACCACTTAATCTTCTGAAGGAAACTGTCAATGTTAGGAGGCCCACAGCCGACCTTTCACCTGATCTTAATCACAGCCACCTATGATAACAGAGTAGGGTTTATTTTTATGCCTGGCTCCAGACTGCAATGATCAATCCTTCAGTTCTGACTATCTTGTATCCATAAGAATGAACTGGAGTAAGTGAAGACTGGGTAGCTTTCTTGGATACCTCCAGTCAGACACGGAGCAAAATGCACCGAAGGGTAAGAACTGTAACTCAAAATACCTTATGAAGCCTCTCTAAATTAATATATTAATTCAATGAAATTCTAGTGACAATACCAACACAATATTTTTGATAAGCTGAATACGTGATTCTAAAAGCCACATGGAAGCACAGCCCAAATAATCTGAAAGAACAATGAGCACACGGTCTCCCCTAGCGGGATCCAGACTTTGCAGTGATATGGAAATAAAGTCAGTAATAACACAGCGCCAGTCATCAACACGGCTGGGGCTAGAGTAGCAGAAAACAAGCAGGTGATGGACAGACTGGGAGCCTGGAGCAGCACGGATGTTAGGTCACTGCGGAAAGCGGGGTGGGGGCTCTCAGGTGACAGAGATAAAACTGGATCCTCACCCAGTCTCCATCCACACGAATGAATCTCTGGCATAATATGAAAACAAAATTTAAAAACTGCTGAAAGCAAACACGGGGACGCTGTCTTTTTGACACCAGCATAGGGAAGATTTCTGAAACAAACCAAAACCAAAACCAAAACCAAAATCCCTACATGGAAAACCAGAAAAATTCACGGGCATTAAAATTAAAATCTTCCATGTGACAGGTGCTACCATAAACCTGATGATAAGATAGACCACAGCCCAGGAGACGTGATACACACGCAACAAAGGATCCGGATTCTGAATCTCAAATTGCCTGCAGCAAAGAGCCTGCAGAAAAATGGACAAAGGATCTGAGCAGTTAAGACACAGAGGAGGAAGACGTATGGACCAGCTGTCGTACAAAAGGATATTCACCCGCATTTGAAATAAGGAAACAGAGCAAAACTCTGCCAGAACATGGCCAGACAGGTCCTGAATTGTCTGGGGGAGTGGGACGGGAGAGGGAGAGTGACAGATGCCCCTGCTGAGAGCAACCACCCACCACCCAACCTGCCTCACCCAGCAAACTCCTGAACCCGCTCCCTAGGACACAGGTGACATAGAGTGTGTCAACATCAGCCACGGTGCCACATGCCACCGTGGTGGGCAACGGGTATGTGGTTCCTGCACACGGCAGAAGGCTGGACTGCAGTCTGAGGGAGTAATCGAGACGCGTGTACACACACAGCCAGACCTGAGGGCTGCGCTAGATGCAGAAGGACAGGCAGTGAGCAAGATCAGGAACTGGGGTTTGAGCTGTGAACATTTTGTTTCTATTTGGGGAAAAAAATGGCATCCGAAGCAAATGGGAAAATGTTAACATCCACCCAAACTTCATGAAGGGTGCTGAAATGTGTTTTGTTTTTAATACTTTTCAGTATGCTAGAAATACTTCACATAAAAAAAAAAAAAGTCAGTCTGGTCACACAGCTTCAGTGTGAAAGAACAATGTCACTGCAGGTGAAACTCGGTATGAGGTCTGGGAGTGAGACTGGGGGAGGCAAGAAGGCTGGACCTTCTGGATCTTTCTGCTTGAGCCGCTGCTCCCTTGGATGAGAAGTTCTTGGAAGCAACACAGGGTCTATATGGTGTCAACCACCTTTAGTGCTAAACGAAACCCCAATTAGTCAAGTTCTCTTGGCAGTGCTGAAGGTGGGAGGTATGCGAGCTGAGGGTGGGGTCCCCTCCCCAAGGCTGGGGTCCCAGGAAGGTCTGAACTGTTGCTCACTGTCCAATCGCAGGATGCTTGATCACAGAGCTCTTTAAAAGTTCCAAGAGTCACTTGAATGGATAAATATGGGGTCAAATGGGGGCCCCAACCAGTCTCCTGGGCTAAAGCAATTACCTTTCACATGTGAAACAGGGAACCACCAGGAGGGGGCCCTACAGCTTGAAGGTGCCTTCAGGATCAAGTCCCCAGTCTGAGAAGGACACTCTGCTCTCACCCTTCAATGCACAGGAAGGTCTCTGCTGGGGGACAGAGGCTGCGTGCAGCTAAGCCCCTCTGGGGCACAGACAGTGGTCTTGCGGATATGCTCACACAGTAGTGGACCAAGGGTGCCTGGGCAGCAGTGTCAGAGCTCAGGAGTAACCCCAAGGACTGGCTCTGGCACAGACCTGCAGTCGGCTGACCTGGATTCAAAATCTCCAGCCAGGTTTACCATACTAGCTGTGACGCCCGAGGAGCTTCCTCCTCTTCTCTAAGCCTCAGTTTCCTGCTCTGAAATGGAGCTACATCGTGCACCTATTCCATAGGGATCCAGTGAGTGTCAGATCAGATGTTATGCTTGACATTTAGAACAGTGCACAGCAAGGGCTCGGCAGCTGTTATATGCTATTACTGTTGTCCTTGCAGGTCACAGAGCCCTTACGGGACTGCCCCACACCCCCATCCTGCACTGTGGATCACCATTCTGCTGCACGAAGGAGTGCTGGGCAGAAGAGGGAAGCAGGGAGGCCAGCAGGAGCCGCCTAAGGAGGGGCCCAGCTCCGGAGCCTCCTCCCTGCCACATTGCACACGCCCTCACCCCTCCATCGCCACCTTGGATCCAGCAGCAGAGCAACTGCGCTCGCTTGGGAGCCGGGGTACTAGCAGAGCCAGCAGTAGACTCCAAGGGTCCTGCTTCCCAACAAAGCGCAGTCCTCCTTTAACAAACACGCGCTGCCCCACGATGCCTTCCTGTCTGAACCCCTGCCACAGGACAGGACCAGACTGCACACAAGAGGCAATTTCCTTGTCAACTCACTTTTGCAAAAACCAGACACTGCTCAAGGACCAGAGTTGTGTGATGAGACCTCACCGCCACCTACAGCCCTTGCCAAAGGGAAAAAACCTAAGACCACTCATCTTGGGCCAGTGGGACTTGACATCCGATTGTCTTTCTTGACTGACAATCTCAAAATGGAAGGGAGATTTTTCTTGTGCTTTGGCTTTACGATGATTTCCGTAAGTTAACCAACGCTCTCAAGCTAACATCAGATGTTACTTAGCCTAATGGCTCCTCCCAAGCAGACTCCCACAGATGCACATAGGCGCGCGCCACACACAGGCATGCTCAATCCTTACATGAGTGTGACTTCAAAGCCATACTCAACATGATTTTTGTTTATAACCAAAGTCACGTACAATTAAGTGAATAAAGACTAACTTCTAGATGCTAAAAGGTGACAGTTTTTCACATGGTTATGGCCTCATTCTAGGGAGTCTGCCTGCCTGGGAGGCAGGTGGCTTACTCGCCGAGAAGTGGCACTTCAGACACCGCCTCCGGGACGCCCAGAGGGCGGGGCAGCCTAGGCCGGTGCTCTCTGCCTGCCACTGGGCTCTTATCTCAGTAAGTGCTCAATAAATAGTAATAAATAACTTCACCACAATCGCAATCCAACTTTACGGCTTCCACGTTGAGCCAGTGAAGCTCAGGCGCTGTCCACATGAGCATGTTCACTGAGAAGTGGCTGCGCGCTCCTTTCCAGAGGCAGGTGGCTAGTGCATCAGATGCAGGATGACATCCTGGGAACAGGCATTTCAGATGAGGCCACTGACCAGAAAGACAAGTGGCAGCTGCTTTCAGAGAGGCACTTCCAAGCAAGGAATCCAGCAGCAAATACCTCCACCCCACAAGCATGCCTGGTGACAGGGACAAACAGCCGTCTGAACGCACAGAGAAAGGGTGCACCTGTGTTTGACCGACCTTGCTCGTCTGCAGTAGAAACCAGGTCTATCACTTATAGACCGAAGATTCTCAGCTTTAAGAGCTTTTTCTCTTTTTAACTTTAATGTTCTGATCACTGATAGTTCTAAAATCCACTCATGATCACAATGTCGCCCTTTTAAAAATCAGATTGTAAACACATACACGTCACACCATCAGCTCCCACTGTTTGCCCAGGCACTTTGGATGCTCTACAACACGTGTCCGACTCTGAACAACTCCGAAGTCACTGTCATCGCTCCCATTTTCGGATGAGAAAGCAGAGGCTCTGAGAGACTGGATAACTCAGCATGGCCCTGAGTGAGCTTCTGTACCACGTGACCCGAAGCACAATCCTTTCCTTCTGACAGCTATTAAACTCGCAGATAATTTGTCGGCTAGACTTAAAATAGCCCCTTCAAATCTGCTAGAAACACAAAGGCGGCGACACGGGCTCAGGAAGGAAAGGGAACGCCGGTCCCGGCAACATTTCAGCAAGTCTGGACTCAGAGAAAGCAGGGCCGCGGGCTGGTCAGTGCCACCTGCTACCCCTGGGTCTGCGCTGGACTCTTGTGGTTTACACCTGCAGTCTCTTTTCTGGGTAAAAAGGCAATCAAACAAAACAGAGCAAGGGTTTCCACAGACCCAAAGGTTCGCTGACTTTCTAACAGCTAAGTGAAAGGAACCCCTGGTCTTAGAAAGTAGAAGGACTGACTTTGATGTCGCAAAGGAAGAGGGTGCTAAGAGCAAACAGGTGACCCGGCCTCAGCTGAAGCACGTCGTGGGGAGCCCGAAAAGCCTGCCCAACTCACCAGTGGGGATGGAAAGAGAAGGCATTTTTCATTTCTTCACTCAGTATACCCATGCCCCCAACCTCCCAGAAGGACCTTCTCTCTCTCCACACCCTACATGTTGTACCAATTTTGCCCCCTGGAACCACTGTGTGTGCCATTTGTTTACTAGGTCGCTGTCTGCCTGCTCCTGTGAGAGCTGGATCCTTCTCTCCCAGGACCCACTGTCCGGCAGATGGTGGTTGGTCCTCGGTAAAGTCTCAGACTACGTGTGCGGGGTGGAAAGGAGCATCGACAGGGTGCACCTGCCTCACAGCTGGGATGCCATCAGTCCCCTTGTATGTTCAGGAGTCGGGGCTTAACAAGGCTGGTCACCTTGCTCAAGGTCACTCCGCCTGAACATCCACACCCTCACAATCCAGGATGGGCATGAGCCTTTCCAGGAGCCTCACATGTGCCCACCATGGCCCCTTGAGTAGGCGGAATGCATTTGCAGACACCGGACCCGAGGTTAGGTTTCAGTCACGACACTCCTGAGCAATGAGGCTAGGACTCTCACCCAATCTGCCCAAGTGAGTGCCTCTGCTCTACAGCCTCTGAGATGCCAGGGAGGATGCCGGGGAGCATGCCAGGCTGCAGGTCTTTCCAGAACCTGGGGGAACGGCCACCATTTACTGTCGAGGGGCTGGATGTGGTTTGTGTTGCATTCTTTATTCTAGCACACTCGAAAAAGGTTCTCTCTCCTAGGGACCCAAAAGAAACAAGACAGTAACCCCTGGAGTTGATACACTGGCTCAAAGAGTTTAATTGGTAACAGTTTAAAGTTCACTTTTAATTTTTAAACTTTTTCTAGTTAAAGTCTTATTATAAATTAACGGTGGGTGATTGTAGAATGATTAAACATCCAAGTTGATTATTTGGGTTTTATCATTTCACCCAATTCTGGAGTGGCCTTTTGAAAAACAAAGCTGCCACTGGCAAAATGAAAAGTCTTGCAACTTTTTTGAAGAGAGGGTCCTTGGGGAAGAGAACAACTGAATGACAAACCTATGTAGGCACTGACTCTCCGCGTCCTGAAGAGAGGCACTAAAAAAAGTGACCTTTGGGATACAGCTCACAGATCACGATGCTCACCCTTCTGAAGTGTGTGATGCGGGGTGTCTGGCACAGGCACTAGGCTGTGTGACTGTCACCACCACTGGTTCCTGAACATGCTCATCATCCCGCAAAGAAACCCCATAAGCATTAGCAGTCTCTTCCCCCCGTCGCCCTGCAACCGCGACCACTCCGTCTCTGTGGCTTCACCTGCTCCGGACACATCATACACGTGGACTCACACAGTGTTTGAGCTTTAGTGCTCGTTTCTTCACGTAACATGACGTTTTCAAGGTTCATGCCCATTATATAGCACGTACTTCAGTCCTTTCACAGCTGAATAGTATTCCGCTGCGGGGTACACCCATTTTCTTTATCCCTTCATCCACTGACGGACATCTGAGTTGCTAGTACTGATTGGACATTTGAAGAACGCTGCTAGCACACTTGTCTACAAACTCTGGGCGGACATCTCCAATTCTTTTGGACACTCACCTCGGAGCAGAAAGCCTGGGTGTAGGGTCACTCTGTGGTCACCCTTTTGAGGAACTGTCATTTCCTGAATTTTATTGTTTTAATTTTTCACACACACACACAATTGAAGTGTCAAATACAATTTTGTTTTTTTGAGAAATGAATCTTGAGAGTAACAGAATTTTTTGTATTGTTGTCGTAAAGCGAAGCTGCTTAAGTGAACTCTCTACTAAGGCCCTTTGGTTCTACAGTCATCGTCTAGTGTCCTGGCATTCAAGGCCCACAGCTGAGCACAGAAACATGAGGAAGGCACAGGCTGGCCGGCCCTTCCCTTCGGAAGGGGGGCCTCTGCCCAAGCGTGGGAGCCGCAACTTGGCGCAGGTGCTGCGGGGATTCCGAGGCCCGACGGGACAGCTTGCTGGGACGGGGTGTACCCAGTCTGCCCTAGCTGTCCGCTGCTGCCCCCGTCCTGCCCTTCCTGAAAGGGTCATGCCATTAGGGGTAGGTCGCTCTGCCCTCCTTTTTAAAGGTCACAGTTTGTCCAACCTGAGCTGTGGATCTTCAATTGCCCACTCCAGGGAGACACAGGAGGACTGTGTCCAGTTTTGCTCTTTGGTTGTGCATTGATCTTAGATTCTAATGAGGACAGACACAAAAACAGAAGCTGAATGGGAAAAGTAAGGGGGGGTGCGGTCACGTGAGTCTCTTGAGTCTGTTGATTTGTCAAAATCAAGAGTCTCCTAAATACACAAACGAGTCCAGTTGTAGCTAATGTCTGCACACCATTTTTAATTTACAAAGCACAGGGGTCACATGTGAGCGCCTCTCCTTTACACCAACCCCATGGTGCAGGTAGAGTGATCAGATTTACCCCTAATACTTGACTGGCCCAGGACCCCCACAGGGCCAGGCAGGGCTCAGATGTCCCTGGGTTTCCAATGTGGGGGTCTCAGTACGTGTCCATCTGAGTTGCGACTTTATATTTAAGTGACTCTCTTTTTCCAGGCTGAGTCACTCCCTGTAGTACTATATAAAGGCTGTAGAGGCAGTGACTAAATGCATTTGGGCCTGGGCCACAACTATATATTACCCCCCACCACACCCCCAGCCTGCTGACTCCTTTTCTCCCAGGGAGTGAAAAGAAGACATAAAGTGTGTGATGTCTCCCAGTTGCTGTGTCCTCCTCACCGCGGCCAAAGGGAGCAGGTGACTTAGGTGTGAAGGAGGTGGTGCTGGGGAACAGTTTCCTCTCGTACTCAGAATCAGTCCATGCCAATCGGTAACACGATGACAATGACTTTCTGAAGGACGACACCCTCCCTGGCGGAATCCTAAAGAAATCTATACATCTGGATCATTCTAGCAGTGATGAAACACTTTCCTCCAAGTCGTATCTCAAGATGACTCCTGATTTTTTACAACAGTTCCCCAGGAATGTGGGGATCAGAAGACTAGTCTAGGGTGGAAAGGGCAACTGGCCAGAGCGGCAGTCAGGAAATGGACAGGAGTGAGCGGCTATGTCAGCAGGAAAGGAAACCATCCTGACCCAGGGGAGGGGCTGTGAGGCTGTGGCTGGCAGCAGGCCCAGGACCACCTTCCTGGGTTGGGACAGCGGAGTAAAGGAGGGGCAGTCAGTCCTCAGCCCTGCCCATGGTGATCTGAGGAAGTTGCCACCGTGCCTTTGGGTAGGACAGACAGAAAGGTCAGCCCCCAAGCATGAGCATGGTGGCCCAGGTGTCACGAGGATTAAAATCAGAGAGCAAGAAACATTTAACAGAAAAATACACTGGGGAGAAATGACCAATGAGAACTCCAAAATTGCAGCTCAGTTTTAAAACACAGAGATGTGGTCCATTTCATAGCAAACATAAGCCAACCCAGCAGAGTCGAAGAGCATTTTGGGTGTCTGCTCAGAACATTCTGGACTAGGAGCTGGACACCCACCAGGTCAAAGGTGAGCCCCAAGGAGGGCTTTAGGGTAAAACCCTTGAAGGATGGTTCATCCGTCACTGACAAACTGGAACAAAACAAAAAGCAGGCCTGTACTCTCCAGGACAAGCCTAACCCTGAAAGCCGGTCTTCTGGTGGCCGAACTGATCTTCAAGGAGCGCAGGCCGCATGGGACCTGAGCTCCCCTGCAGACAACTGAGACCACCCAGCAGGCCCGCACTGCTCAACGCTGTACGTCTGTCGGACACGCAGTCTGCCGGGCTCAGTTAGGAGCTCCAACCAAGTCCAGGCTCAGCCAAGAAGGAGCTGTGAGTCCTCAAGACAAATTCTGGTCTGAGGAGCAAACTTAAAACCTAACCAGATGGAAAAGCAAAGATAAGATCAATTCCTAGTGGTCTCAGGAAACCCTAGTACTATGCCTTTTATGGCTCCTGATGGGAAATCACTGTCTGCAAGAGTGAGAAGTCGTCCTGGCACCCGGGGCAGCTTCTGGGCAGTGCCCACATGTACCCCCGTGTTCCACTTTAGCAAAATACAGATGCCATCTGGGCATCAAAGGCAATCCTGCCCGTGCCTCGGATCTCCGACTAAAGCAAACAGAGAGAGCCAAGGCCAGGACCTTCGGCTTCCACTGCGTCAGCTTTAACATGGTCAGCTTTGGGAAATTCATGCCACCAGCCTAGCCTTGTCTACCAGCGTCAGCAGAGGGAACGCTTCTGCCAGCACCTGGGGGTAGCCCAGCTGCTCCACCTGTCCCTGCTCCCCAGCGCCCAGCCCAGAGCCCGGAGCAGTCACTCCTTTCCAGCGGTCAGGGCCATGGTGACACTCATGTCTCATGAGACCCATGCCCCTCTTTCATCCCCCGAGTCTGGGCACACGAGGAAGAGTGGGCAGGTGAGGAGACACACTGGCAGGCTAGACTGGGAACATGTACCGTGCTTCGGGCAGGGCCCTGGAGGAGTTATGGGGAGCTGGGAGAAAGTAGACATAGACACACGTCTTTCCCAAGAGAGCAGGCCCTGACACCATCAGCATTTTAAAAGTGGAGAACCAGGGTTAAAAAGGCAGGCCCTGTGTACCTATGGGAAAGGTCACCACAGCTTTGGTGGCTTAGAACTTCACCACCTGATATACGGGTGTTTGGGGGGAAAGTCTGCCTTCAGACGGTTCTAATTATGTCATTGGAACACTGAACATGTTCTATAGGAAGTCCTCCTTGATTGGTAAAGAGCTTGATGAGGGTTTTTTTAAGAAAAGGGATATGATTTTATCCCCAGGGCTGAGCTGTCTGGCACCTGAAAAATGTTAAAAAATGTTTATAAAGAGATTGACTGTTATTACAAACCAACTTTTTGAACAGTATAGGCTTAAACGATCTGTATTTTCAGGTTCCCTGAACTAGCTTTGAGAGCAGAAACCCGCTACATATCAAATGCGATCAGCAGTGTGTGCTCCAAGTTAGACTAGTGGCAGACACGCACTGAACGCACGTGCTAGGCGTGCACGGAGCCCCCATACACACGGGCAACACGCACGAGACATGTACACATGCACGTACACACATTCACACACAAATAGCACTTACACATGTCCCATCATACGCACGGCGACCCTATGAGCTGAGTCCCATCATTACATTTTTTTATAGATGATGAAACTTGAGACTTTTGGAGGTTAAATAATTTGCCCAGTGACACCAACCAGTAAGTCACCTGAGGTAATAAGTATGCAGAGCGATAAAACCTGGAAATAGGCACTCCCCGTAATCTTCCAGGCTCAAGTATCCATTATTAACTCAATAGGAAATGGATGTTTAAATTTTTTTAATGTTTTTCTTCAGAGACTCGGAATCAAAGCGATGCCGATCACTCTGTGTGGAGCAGCTGCAACCCCTTCAAATTAGCGACAATTTTTCAGTTAAAATGATATCAGCAGTAACATCAACTGACTATAATCTCAATCTCATGACGTAAAACTGAAACTGAAAACTTCATTCTAAACAGACTCTTTGAGGTGCTCCGCGTGCCTGCAACTTGGACTGTGGGGAGCAGCCCTGCCTGTCCCATCCTGAGCCACCCATCCTTCTGAACTTGAGTTTTTCTGGGTGCCTGGGAACAGGGCCAGTTGGACGACAGCCTGTTCAACTTGCATTTCTCCCTGCTGCCCCATCCTGCATGTTAGACTAACATTCAGCAGTCACGGGGAAGACAGACTTCAGCGCTTTCATCAGGAGTCAGTGTGCCTGGATGACACCCGAGGGAACACCACTGACCCTGGCTCTGGCCCACTGGCTGCCCTGGAACGGGGCCTGGCCCTCACTTGGCTTGTGGACCATGTGAGGCTGGAGGCTCCTGGTCTGTGTCTGCATGAGGAAGATGCCTTTCCCACCAACACAGCAATTTTTTTTTTACCCCTGAAACCAAAGCTCTAAGTGACTGTTCTTGTCACACTCATGTCTACAAGTGTGCTCACTGTACGTTAAGCCTCCACCTGTTTCCTGTTTCCTGGACTGTCGAATCATCTGCCCTTGGTCCAGTCAGAAGTGCAAGTGGGAGAGGCAGAAGGCCCCTTGTTCTGAGGCCCCAATATGCCCTGACCCCAGGCCCTGAGCTCACCAGTGCCCCCCATGTGTGCCACCAGACCTCCCCACATCATCAGAGTGCCTTCCACCCCCAGGTTGGCCCCTCTCTGCAAACCCCAGATAACTTTGGCCTTAAGTGGCTTCAAGATTTCAAACAGAAGATTCTGGCTGGCAACAGATGTGACCCTGACTGTCTTCTCTACTGGGTCTCACACTTCAGAATATCTACAGGGACCCCAGAGATTTCAGGCTGGAACTGGGATAGAACTGCACGGGAGCAAGCAGGAGGCGCTACGGCCCCAGCCTTCCACTTGTCACTGTGGTGGAGACCTGGCTGGGCATCTGTCTGTGCTCCAAGGAGGGAGGCCCCAAGTGGCATTTGCCAACTAGTCCGCTTCCTTCCCAAACCTCTTCTACTTAGTGAAATGCAAAGTAAGGGCTGGATTTCTTCGTGCACTGGGATACAACTGATCCCAAATTCCTGCAAAACAAGGCTCCTGGACATCAGTGAAGGAACTGGGTACTTGGTAGCTGGAGGGGGACAGGCCCCTCCTCAGCTGGCATAGCTGTAGAAGTTGAAAGGGGCCCGGACTCAGGAGGAACATGTAGAGTCCAGCCCTCTGCCTCATCTGCTTCCCGTTATGAAGGACGGGTTACGTTACTTATTGTTGTCTGTCGCCTCCAAGGGATGACCTTGCCCTTCCTTTTAGATTCTCTATGGAAACCTCTGGCCGTGTGGTCACCAGGGGAAGGGCAGTAAGAACATAGGACAGTGACGACAGCCAGCTCCTGGAACCATGAGGGAGACAGATGTGCAGGAGTTACCGGTGAAAACTGAGGTAAGAGGGAAACCCCTTACCTCAGCCAGCCAACCCCTATCCCAGGTCCGCAATGACGACGCCGCAGAGAAGGACAGCAATTAGGATAAGTAAGGCTCCTTTCTTTCCAGACACAGTCACATGGGGAACAGTGGTCTCCCTGGGGTTACGGAGGGTAGCGCCCCAGCCTGAAGCCGTTGGATCTGCTTCTGTGCTCAGACGAGACGGGGGCACTCATGTGTCAGGGCAGGGGAGTGGAGGGGGATGTATGGTTTAAACTTGAAAGCCCTTGGGAGGGTCTCCTCACCCGCTCTCTTTCTGTTCAAGGAAGTCAGGCCCCTGCAGTCCACTCCCACCTGAGGGAAGAGGCAGGCTGAGCGCCTCCCCGCCCCACACAGACACATCATGGGTCAGGCTGGCAGAAGCTCCTAGAAAGCAATTCCCATGTCTGCTCACTTGCCTGTAAAACTCTCTCTATTTCTTAGAGAGCAATCGAAGGGAAGTGGGACCTAGAAAACAGAGTAGGAAAATGCTGCCCAACCCCTCTGCACACTGTCTTCCGAGCACGTACTTACGAGAAAAAACAAGAAACGCGTGAAGAACACATTTCCAGTGCCCTTTAAAGCACATTTCAGGAAACAGAGGTGTTTTAAAGGCCCTACCAGACGAAAATGTCTGATTTACAAGCATCGGCACATCATAGCCTCCTCCGCCACCTGCAGCCCGCAGACACTGCGGCGCGTGGACAGGCACGCCCGGGTGCAGGCCAGGCCACACACTGGGCCTCCAGCAGCCACAGCCCCATGCGCTCAGCATCCACATCTGGAGTGAGTGGGGCTGTCGTGTGTTCAAACATCCCCAGGTCTCGTGGACCAGGCTGGGGACGAGCAGACTGCTGGTCTAGAGAAATAAAACGCTCACAGCACGTGCCCCGAATGTGCACCGGGACCACGAGAGCCTTCAAAGGGACCGCATGGCCGCCGCCTCACCTCTGGAGTGTTCTTCTTGAACTCTCGGCTCTGCTCGATAAGACGCTTTCTTGACTGCTCGCTTTCATCTTGTCGGTTTGCCAATACTGTTGCGGTGGCATCGAGTTCCCGCTGCAGAGAGAAACAAGCAAAGAAAGACAGGTTTGTCATCGCACTTGGTTCCAGAGGAGATGGTATTTAGATTTGACCAGAACACTGGAGAGAGAACCGGAGGTGTGGGGATTGTCAGCACATCACCAGGGAGGGGCTGGGGGTCAAGAGGGACCCTCTGGGGGTTCCTTTCCATCCTCTCCCCAGAGAAAAGCTGAGATGAATGGACCCCAACTCACACAAAGAACACACAGGGATTTTTCTCTCTGCCAACCCCAGACTTGGGCCAACGTCTCAACGCCATCCCATCCCGGATACTTAACAAGTGCCCCATCTGGCTGTGCCTCTGGCTCCAACCCTTCTGCTTCTCATCAGAAGGTCTGTTTGGCTGTCCTTCAACTGTGCAGGCCTGGAAGCTCTTGGAATGATACTAGGTTTGCTTTCATTCAACAAACATTTACTGTGAGCTTACTAGAGGCCAGGCACCCATTAAATTAACCTGCTACTCATTTTCAAGGGGGAAGAGTGTGTGTGTGTGCGTATGTGCGCGCAAGCGCGTGCGCGTGTCTGTGTATAAGGGAAGAAGAAAGGGAGAGGAAGGAAGATGCATTTAGAAGGAAGACTGGAAGAAAGCACTTTCATTTATTGTTTACTTGTTTATTTGTTCTGGTTGTTTACCCGGCCCTGGGTCTTGAACTGCAGTCCTTGGGCTTTACATGGTCTACATGCCAGCCACGGGCTTACTGCCCAAGCCACCAAGGCACACCTCATGAGGGAACTTTAAAAGGCAACTTCCAAGAATAATGATTTCCAACATCTTGTAAACTTTAGAAATGAGGCACCTGGAGCCATCAGTCCTCAATCTATTTTGCCTATATGGAAACTCTAAGCACCAGCCGGTAGGTCCCCTGTAAGAGGGGCCTCCGCTGCATGTGGCAAGTTGAGACTTACTCAGAAAACTTGTAGCCCAGCCTCGACTATTCTACGAGGAGCTGCCAAGAGGCCTGTTTCAAACAAGCCTGCAGCAGATGGGCCCAGAATGGTCCCAGGCGGACAGCAGAAGTGCAGGGCTGTGCGCCCGTGGTGCCTGGAAGGCTCTTTTTCTTGCTGAGTGGCTTCAGTTACCGAGGACACACAGGCACATTCTGCTCGGTATTAAAGGTTGCTGCTCTGAGGGACTTCTCAGCGGTAGGGACCATCACCCTGAGGCCCAGCCAAGCAAGGACCCTCTCGGAGGCCGAGAGGTAAAGAAAACCAAAGGCGGAGGTCCACCCACAGACAGGCGGCCAGCACGCCTCTCCCCACACCCTCCACCCACCTCGTGAAGTCCCACCTGCTTCCCTTTTGGGGGGAAACCACCCTAGTGGTCTGAGAGCTCTGCCGAGGGCACTTCATTTGTGCTGCCATGGGATGGGCCACTGCCAGACAAGATGACAGCTCAATTGGAATAAGCATCTAATGTGCTGGCAACCTGAAAATTGGAGACGGTTTAGAAAGGGGGTGGGGGCACCCCAGCAGGAGCCAGGGGCCGCACCACATACAGCGCTTTCCCCATCAGTACTTCTGGCACTGCAGCGAAATCTTGGGCAAACAAGTCCAAGAGAATAACGTGGGCTAGAATTCAAGAACAGATGTCAAAGCTACTGCAGGAAAGAGGGAAACACTGTACATTTTGATAGACCACATTTGAAACGCATCCCAGTCAAGTGAAGGCAGGGAAAAAGAGCAACCGCACCCAATGTGGTACCATGGATGGAGACAGAGGAGACAGAGCAATCCAATAAGCAGAAGGCTTTTCAAAAATATAAACAATCTGCTAAGGAGGAGGACTTAGACGTCTATATTTAAGCAGCAGCAGCAGAAGTTATAAATGGAGACTTCAAGAAGGGGAAAGAAAGCCAATGCTGAAATATGACAAAAAGAAGTCGAGTCGATACTTCCATCTCAATCACACAAAGAGCACAGGCTGCCTTCATGGACCCTACTTCTTGGGGTGCGGGTGGGGTGTCACCCCATGAGTAGGCATCTGCTGACTTCTAGATGCTGGGCACACAGGTGGCTGTGGGGTCTTGGCCCTCACCCGGCCTTCTCATCTAGTGGAAAGAACTCGGGGATGGTGAGGGACACTGTGGGGACACATTAGAGATCACACTGTTTCCCTCAGTTCCCCACAGATCTGTCAGAAAGTCAGAGTGAGGAGGAGGGATGAGCCTGAAACAGGTCATGTGACAGAAGTCACAGCCACCTTCCCCATGGGATTGTAGGACCTACCACCCAAAGCAACATGCTGTTGGCAGGCAGGGCCCACGCCCACCCCCCCGGGGTCCTCCACACGCAGACGCATGTGGGTCCACGTGAGAAACCACTAGGGGCCTCCAAATATAACATAAGCTGCCACCGGCCACCACCAAAACACAGCAAGGAGGAGAGCGTGAGCTTCTGCTCCCAGGCCGAGCCGGCAGGTCTTCATGCTCACAATCTTTGACCAGTTCCCTGGAAAAAAACACCAGCGGATTCCTGTGAAGGACACCAAGGCTTTCTAAGGTTGTGGGGACAGTGCAAAGGGAGGAGCTGGCTATTAAACATAAGCCAAATACTGTTTTATTATCTACCAAGCCTGCCTATACTCACAGTGTCAAACACAATGACACATTAACAAGGGAATGTAATTTATTTAGGGGAGCGGGGTGGGCCTGAACGGCCAGGCCCTCCACCCCCGTCACTGGTCACGTGGCGTATGGAGTGTCCCCACAGTGGAACGGTATTAAAGACTCGCCGAGAGAAAAGAAAAACCCAACAACCCAGAAGCCACCTAAATGTCCAGCCTAGTGTATCGGCGTATCAGTGACACCAGGATTATTCCATGACAGCTAAGAGAAAAAATACAGCCCTACAGGTACTGAGAGATGAAACAATCTTTAAGAGTTAAAAATACAAAGCACAACAAGAGTATTTGGACACAGGCTGGAAGCAGCTTTGACTGTGTCCAGAAAGATACGCAGGACTAACTGCTGGGCTTGGCTGGGGTGGCACAGGGCGAGAGCATCCCTCCGGTCTGCACGCACAGAACACAGCACAAGAGAGGCCGCTGTGTTACCTAATGGAAAACCTGTAACCGCGTGACTTCTTGAAGCCCTGCTAATGTGAGAGGGTACATATGCACAGTTACAGAAACATGCTGTACTGTGGCCCACATGTGAGTGTCTGTGGTCTGCGCGTCCACCTGTCCAGGGGCCAGAACCGACGACCTCTTAACTCATCCTGATGATTCAAAAATCAAGGCCAGTACGTCCTCGGTCAAAACAACAGCTGTTTCTTGCACAAAGTGTCATGCATGGCCGGTCTCGGGGCTGGTGGACAAGGAGGCCAGCAGACGGTCACAGAAAACAACATCCAGCCAGGCTACAATATTCAGGGGGTGGGACAGAGGAGGGATTCCCCGCTGAACTATTAACAACTACCCTCCCGCTGGAAACATTCAAGAACCCCATTCTCGAGGTGGTGGGGCCAGCAGCAGAATCCTGGACTCCAAGGAGGCTGAAAGAGTGGGAGAAAGGGTCTTATGGGATCAGTTCACCCGGATGCAGGGGCGTCACAGTCCAGGGAAGACCTTTAGCTCCATGCACACAAGCATGCCATGCCTCCTGCGAAGTGGGTTGCCAACCAAAGGCCGACGACACCCGCAAGCGTGTCTCCTCACTGGTTATAAGTTTTAGAATGCCTTTTCTCCATTTCTGAGGATCCAAGTTTCTGTCTGCTGAACGCCAGACACTCTCTCTCACACACACACACACACACACACACACACACACACACACACTCACTCATTCACTCTCTATGTAGTTATCTATTTAAAAGGAAAACTTTTTTCCCCAAAGTCTTTTACTATCCTGAGGGTCAGTCAGAAGTGTTCACCTTTAAAGTGCTTACATCAGCTGTATGTTTGAAACTGGGGTACCTGCTGTGCTCCCACCACTTTTGAGACCCTCCCTTCCTTGGGCCCCAGGCCAGGTTGGCTAGTGCCCCCTGGATGCCCAGGGCAGAAGACACACCTGTCCCCCAGCCACCCTGGGCCAGTGAGAAAAACGCCCAGAGCACACCCAGACCGGGCACATCAGCAATGCGAGTGGACTGTAGCTTCGCTAACTAAAGAGCACTTCTTCTGATGTTTCTTTAGAGCTTATCTGTCAAACTAATCAAACAGCAAATCCTACATAAGAATTTGAAATGGCTTTAGTATACAGTGGCCTCAGAAAACCCTGGCTGCGAATCCAGGCTGTCCCTACTTCAGCTGTGTGGTTTCAGGCTTGGACTCGCCTCTGGAGAGATCGATAATGCGTGTCAAGCCTCTGATGAGGTAAATGCTCCATCAAGGGGATTTGTCTGTGCCATTGGAGTCACATGCTTGACCTCAGACCTGAATTTCACTCTGCCACCAGTACCCCCACTAGGTCAGAGGCTCTGGGGACACCCAGATGATTCAGAAACTGCCCTTGACCTCCAGCAGCCCCAAGTCCAGGCGACAAAACCAGATAGACACGGAAAAGCCACAACAGAAAGGACCAGTCAGCAGATGGAAAAGAAAAGCAAAGCTTAGAAAGGGGAGAAAACGTGCCCAGCAAGAAAGGTTGCCAAGTTTTTATGGAAAAGGCCGTCTCCGCTGGGCCTGTGGCTGATGGGTTCATTCACTGTACCCTCCTCCACTACATCCTGGCTCACTGTGGGTAGTGCTACCAGAGACTAGGAACGGGACTCAGAGACACCTGGGGCCTAGTCACGGTCCCCATGGGTGGCGGTGGGGGACCCGATGGGAGGGCCCTCTGTGAGCAGCAGCCAGCGTGGCCTCGGTGTGCAAGCGGTGGAAGGGGCTGCAGAGAGGCATGCTGAGTCCAACATGACAAGAGCAGTGTCCGTTAGAAATGTCCATGCCACCTCCCCAAGCATGCCCACAAACTGGCCAAGACACTGCGGGAGCTCAGGTATCCCTGAAAGGCTCCAAACGTGGGTGGCACGCCTCATCCTGGGGGTGTAGGGGGCTCTCACCTCTCCGCTTTCGTACCTTTTGAATTTTGAGCACCAAATTGTCATGACTATTCCTAAAACTTAAACATTTATGTTCAAAACCTCATTTTTCCCTGTAATGCACGGTCAGTACTGGAGTACTGAGAAAGCCCTGTGAGTGCCTCACCCTAGAAAGGTGGCCTTCCTGGCCTGCGGGAGTGCGCCTGCTCTGCTCACGGTATGTGACTGCCCACCTGCTATTTAAAGGGGATCCTTGCAGAGTCCCCACAGCAAGCACTAATTCCTCATCTATCCGTTGACGTAGAGCACAAGTCAGACCTGTGGGTCCCAAGCTCTTCTGCAGACACTAACCCTCACCCATACCCACCCTCCAGCGTGGCTCACGACACACACACAACCACCCGAATCACAGCTCCAGCATCGGTCTGTGTGTCGGTCTCATGGCCCAAGGGGAGTACGCCCACTCGGGAGTTTCCACAGTGTTGAACAGGGCCCTCGAAGGGAGCAGAGGGGCGGCAGACAGTGGCAAGGATGGAACAAGAGGTGCAGTGGGCCACCCTACCCCAAACTGTGAATTCCCAGCCTCCTTGTACCCAACCGGGAGGGCCAGCAAACAGTGCAAGAAGCCAGCTTGACCAAAGGCAGGAGGCAGGTGATGAAGGGGGAACAGGGAACGGCAGGTAGGAAGACGGCCATAGTCAAGGCTTCGTTCCCTCCTGGGAGCTAATCAGTAGGTATGGTGTGGGGCACTTGCAAGGTGACCAGGACATACACACACCCTGCAGGGAAGGGGATGTGCCACAGCCAGAATCTGGGCTTGTCATTCCCCACTTGAAAGTTTCCCATGGCTTCCCCAGAGGGCTGTGATAAGATCATCCAGGGCACACAGGACCCTGCACTGGCAGCCTGGCCTTCCCCTGACATTCCCCAGAGGCCCCTCTTCTTCATTCACCCTGCTCTGGAAAAGACAATTAGGTGTGTGTGCCCAACCTCAGAGCTGGTCCTCCAGGCAGTGATGCTAGTGTGCAATTCCATGCGTGCTACACAAGTGTAGCCAGCACCTGTCTGCCTGGGCTGGACTGTAAGCTCCCGCAGGCCTGGTTTGCTTACTATGGACTCCTGACACCTCACAGCGGAGCCTGGGGGCGCCAAGGGGCCAGGACAGGGAGAGGAGAACAAACGTAACTGCAGACCGCATCTGCAAGCAAAGGCTGCTGGAGCACTGAGGCAGGAAAGCAGAGAACCACCTGGAGGAGCTCCCTGGCTGCAGGCTGAGAGAATCCTCTTCTAGGAGGCCCAGGCAGCAGGAAAGAGTGAAGAGGAGGAAGGCAAGGGGAAGTGGGGACCAGATTCCTACCTACCCTTCTCACTCAGTCTCAGATGGTCCTGGGCCTGAACTCTCGACCAGCACCATTTTCATAAGAATTTGGGTCATATTTTTAAGAGCTGGGTTAAAAGGGGCTCTCCCCTTACTGAAGCCGCCCTGGCCATCTCTCCTAGCAGCCGGGGGAGTAATTGTCATCACAGCTCCCTCTGAGGATGGAGACCAGGAAAAGTCTATTCCAACTGCGTTTCAGGAAAATCCGGGGCCACAAAGCCAAACAGACACGGTGTGCGCTATTGCTCTCATGCCTGGCACACCTGCTTTATGCCTGCCTCCGGTGCCTCCAGGGAGATCTAGGAGGGACAATTGGGGAGCAAGCGCTAACTGTCCTTCCCCAGGCAGAGAAACCGGAGTTCCCGGCGGCTTCATCACAGAGCCCAGTCTGCAGCAGGTGCTAAACTGGGTGGACAAGAAGCGGCTCTCTGGGCTCAAGCCCTGTGGTCCTCTGACTGCGGGAACAAAAAGCGGGCACGAGAGCAAGCAAGGGGCTGCCTGCCAGTCAAGAATTCAGTTACCGGGGGCTTCATCAGAAACACAGTTTCCACCCAGCTGAAGGCCATCTTCTGGTATGTAGGAGGGGAGGGGACAATGAACACAACACAAGCTCCAGGCATGGGTGCCCCCTGCCCTGGAGGTGGGTACTGCTCCCTTTCCCCAGAGAAAGAAGAGAGAAGGTCCGGACCAGGGATGTGGAGGTGCCGGCAGAAGACCAGTTTGCACACAGACCCCTATTAACACTACCTATGAACACTGTTTCCAGATGAGCTCTCCAACCCACGACGGGGTCGCCAACAGACCTTGCAGGGCGGCAGTGAAGCTTCAATAAGAAAGAATGCCCAGCGCAGTGGGTGACAGCGGGGCTTCCTTTCCTCTCCAGTTATTCAACCTGATCTCTGTCTCCCACAGATTATTTTCTCATGAAAACTGTTAGATGATGTGCCCTGGTGGAGTAGAGGTTCGGCGCAGTTCATATACACCCCAATGACCCAGGTTCAAGACTCAGGGCCGGGAGGAACCACCAATGTGAACAACTAAATACAATTAGTGCTTCTTTCTCCTCTCTCTGCCTGCCTGCTCACCTTCATTCCTGCCTGCACCTTTCCTTTACATAAAATAAATAACAGTAGTATTTGTCTGATACCGACTATTTCCTGACTCTGGGCGATGGCTTTAATTCCCTGTCTAGGAAATTCAGGTGAAACAACCTTCTCCAGCATACACTTACTATCTGTGGCCTTTGCATCTAAGGGCCACGCCCTGTGGATGGTGCAAATGGGAAGGGACAGAGGTGAGGACAACATTTCTCAGTGACACGTTCCAACACAATTTTGAGCTGGGGTCAAGAGAGTGAGTTGTCTACCCAGAAAATAAAATTGAATAAGGATAAATAAATAAATTGGCTTAACAAAAGCCATGCGTGCAAAGTTTTCAGACAAGCCTTATTGTGAATTCCTCAGGATTGAGAAATCTCAACAGCAAACTAAGATTGTTTTTTGTCGTCTTTCACCCCATCGAAAACCCACTATGCAAAGACGAAAATGCCAGATGTATCCAACAAGCATTGCACTACATAGAATACTTGCCAGACTCTCATTTCAACAGTGAGACGTGAGAGACGGCGTCTCGGGGATGCATAATGAAATATAGGCAGATCAGACCACCGCGTCTCAGCGCGCGGCCCAGGGCTGTCTCAGGGAGCGGGAAGGGTGCCTTTTAATCCTAAAGAAAAGGACTGCTGTATATCTAAACCACATGAAACTGCTGGTATCTGACTCATTTTGAGCTATAAAAACGTGACTCATGATAGTATTCTTGACTGTTTTTTGGCTTTATCAAAAAGCAAAGACAAATTCTGCCTGCCCCCATGCCCTAGACACGCTCAGCTCCACGGAACAGAGGGCTTCATTCACTCCTCCCTGCCGCCACCCGCCTCAGACTTCTCCAGGAACACCAGGCACTCTTCCTCTCCCGTGTCACGGGCAGGAGGGGGGATGCGGGGCGGGGGGTGGCAACTGTCGTCTGATTATCTCATTTGCTGGGTTTTTTTATCGTCTTTTTCCTGTCCTGGTTCCTGGGTTGAAGTGCCCTGCCCAAGGATCCCTCCTCTGTGCTTCCTCAGTGTCTCCCACAGGGCACTGTGGGACAGGAGGGGCTGCTAAGGTCCAACCTGCAGGCACGCCCCCACCCAGTGGGTCTCAGGATGAGGTTGGGAGAGAAGCAACCACAGAGGCTGTGCCAAAGCCACGTCACAGACAAGAAGACCAAGGCTGGGCACCTATGTGACTTCCCTACTGACAGATGCCTGGGGAATAGGTCCCTCAACTCCATGGCTCTTACCATTCTTTGTACAAGCAATGTCATTATGAGATGAATTCTAAAACCAGATGGGAGCGTGTTAAAAAAATGTAATGTCCATGAGGATAGATGGCGGGGTGGGGTGGTGGCCAGAGACAATATCAGCACAGATATAACTAAACCCCACAGCTGCATTCAGAAGGGAGTAGGAGGGAGGGGAGGAAGGAGGGGAAGAGGGAGGGGCGGGGTGGGGGACTCAAGAGACCTTTAGTGGGCTGACCTGTCAACCAATTAATTAGAACCAGAGACCAATTAACCCAATGAAAGGGGTGGATGTGGGAGGACAGGCACTAGGCACAGGCAGCTGTGGAAATTTAAATGAAACCCCGCTTCTCAGTTGTAGTGGCCACGTGTCCAGGGTCAGCGGCCCCTACTTGGGATGCACAGACACGGATCATCCCATGCACATGTTAAGTGCTGGGCAGGGCTGGTTCGCGCTGACTCTATGGAGGTCCTGAGCGGGGTGTTACTGCTGCTGTTGCAAAGCTCATGCTGCTGCCCCACTTCACAGACAAGGAAACTGAGGGTTAAATGACCGGCTTTGCTCAAGTCACCCCACAAAGGAGGGTAAGATTCGAACCCAGACCTGGGTAACTAACCCCGTGGAAGTTGGGGCTCTTGGTGACAAATCCCAACATCTCTTCCCCAAACCCCAGCCCAACATGCTTGACTTTCTCCAGGAAACAGGAGGCAAGGCTACAGGCTACAAGTGAGGCAGGGACAGGGACAGCAGGTTATGAACTCAAAAATGACTATGCCTCTGCCAAAAGGAATAACTGATCTCATCTACGCTGGTTTCTGCTTTCCCCCTGAAAGTATTTGTTGCAGAAATAAGCCTTTAATTTGAATACTTCAGGAGCCAAGATTTCTGTCTGCTGAAAATATTTATTTCTATTGTTTGGCAGGAATCAATTTGTTAGGGCACCAGCCACTCTGGCAAAGGTTCCCTCTGCTTCTCTGGGAAAAGGCTTGGCGGCAGCACCATCCCCACGGCGGCTCGCTCTGCCTGGGCTTTCCCAGCCTCGAACATCTGTCAGCGCAGACGCTGGTGGTGGGGCCAGCCAGCCACCCAGTACATCTGTGAGGACAGCTCCGCGTTGGGGGGTGTTGACAACACGTATCGGGGTTTGGTGGGCCAAGGGCTGGACGTGATTTTTCGAATCAGAGTAGATTTTATTTAATTACTCTGCAAGTGGTACAAGGCTTGTAGCGCAACAGTAGGTGGTCTGTCCCCACTCCCATGCCCCTGTGTCTCTGGGAGCTAGGCCCACCCAAACAAGGGTGTCAGTAAAATCTAAAAGGCAGCTAGGGAGTTCCAGGCAGTCCTGGCTCCATCCTGGCTTCAGGAATTTGGACAAGACAACAGGATGCCTGAGTCTTGGTTTTCTTGTCTGTGAAAGAGACAACCTCAGGGTGGCTGTAAAATCACATGGTCTCAAGAATTAAGAAAAAGCCTTATAGTTTAAAAACAAAACAAAACAAAACCTGTAGAAATGGCAGTTCTCATCTTCTGCAAGGGTAAAGTATCCTCCAAATCCCTCACTCTCCTCCCTTTTTGTCTACTCCAGGGGGAGAGAGGGAACTCAAGAGACGGATCGTGAAAGTTAAAAGCTATCACAGTTATAGGTGAAGTGCTAATAACTTCATTTTGAAACTGTCAGGTTTGGTTTTTTTAAATCACAGCTGTGGCTTGCACTAGACCTCTACCTGTAGCTGTGTTCCCTTCTCACATTTTAATTAGCAAATAAAAACTCCGAAAAACTCTCAAAATGTTTTTGCCTGGAATTTATAAGTAGAAGTTGAAAGATACCCAGTGGCCCCTGGCGAAACCAAGTCGGTAAGAGGCTTGGAGCCCATCGACAACCCGGAGTAGCTTCATTTCAACAGCTGATGCCAGGCCAAGAGATCCCACCTTGGAGCCAGCTTTGATTTTATTTTTGCAGTTAATTTTCAGGATTTTCCATGCTGGGTTCAGCAAGTAAGGTTTACAACACCCTGCCATTGGCTGGGAGCTGCTGCCAGCCAGATGGCTTGGCAGAATGACACTTGGAGGCCGAGAGTGGATGTCGCAGGTGATTCGCTGACATCCTGCTGGCACCGGGGTGGGTGGCCGCTATCAGGAAGCCTGGGTGCTGGGCACCAACAGGTGATACTGAGCAGGGGCTCCAGGGGCTGAGAGCAGAAATGTGATGTCAGAGAGGTATGTGGATCCTCGGATCCCAGCTATGCTGGACGAGAGGGACACCCCAGCATACCAAGGCTGCTCCATGAGCTGCCCTGGAAGTGCTGCCGCTTGTCAGCTCACCAGAAAGGTAAATCTGCTCAGCTGCACCCCATTCTGTCTGGGAGCTCTCTAAAGAACAGTGGAGGACATACCAGCCCAGACTTTATAAAGCTGGCTAGAGAGCAACTGCTAGCTATCTAAACACCCACTAAAGGACAAGGACACAATGAACACACACCACGACAAACGATACTAATTAGATACTGGGTTCTGCAGCTCCCACACCCTCCAAGCTCTGACCTGGCATGGATGGTCTCTCATCCGGGTCTCAATTCTATGGTGTTCTTGGGGTCCCAAAGGGCATAGGATAGAGGCTTAGAAGTGAGGGTAGCTCTTAAAGGAGGGAAATTAATGCCAACTACGAAGTGTTCTCAATCTTTCTGTGACCGCTCCAAGTTCAGGTTCTTATCATCTGTTCTTCTCTAACTCTAGATGGCATTTCTTATTTACAGACATCAAGGAGAACTTTAACAACCTCGGCAAAAATGAGGCCACATGTTTTGGTTCAGGAATATTTTTCTATACCCTTTCTTCTTGCTTCTTTAAGTGCTGGGTCTCTTGTAACTTCTTAAGGGGCAGAGGGGAAGGAGAGGGTTCTGATCTGTTTGGGACAAAAGGCAGCTAGTTCCCAAACCCGCCTCGCCCTCTCAGTAACATCAGTCAGAAGCAGGATTCCAGGATGCTGCCCGTGCAGCATCAGAAGGCAACTCTGGCCAAGCGGCCTTGGTTGCCCTCTCTGGCTTTCCTCTAGCCACTCCATTCTAGCACAGGAGGTGGCCGTGGGCAGTGATGTTCAAGCAGCACCTCCTCTAAGAGTCAGTTTTTATTCTGTCCAGCTCATGTAAATATCAAGGAAATACTGCCATAGATCCGAAATAATCAAGTGTCTAAATCACCAAAAGCAAACGCAATCAGTTATTTCAGTATCGTCTACTTACTAACCCTGGAAAGTACACCAATATATTTATTTTATCAAGAGAACTTCCTGATTTCCTCCTAGCTATGCCCCATCATCCCTAAGTGACCTGCCTAAGGGCTCTCACTAGACTTCCAAACACCTATAATATGTTTAAGAAACTGCATGCATTCACCAAGAGAAAAAGCTCAGCATGTGTGGTTGCAGTGGGAACACCTGATTTGGGATAGTCCACTGGAACCATGAAGAACTGATCTTTATCCCAAAGACTAAGAAAGGAAGCGACTGGTTGCAGAGAGGTTAGATTAGATTTGCAGACCTGTGTGAAAAGAGGGCCAAAGGAAACCAAAGGCTTCACTTGAGGGCAGCTAATCAGCCCGGATGCTTCATGAAGCTTTTCCCCTTCCGAGCCTTTGGTCCACAAAGGGACTAGAGGGAGGACAGACTAAGAGCAGGCCTTGCAGCTCAGAGTCCAGCAAAGAAGCCAAGGGGCCAGGGACAGGGTCTCAAGGGCAGGAAGGCAGTCCCCCAATAGGCTCTGCAATGAGATCAAGAAAAAGCAAAGGAAAGAAACAAGAATCCTGTCTACAAGAGCCCTGATTCGGCTCCAGTGAATCAAGTAATACAGGAAGCAGCCGCAAGAGGAGAAAATAGGATATACTAAAATGGAATTATGAGCCTGGCACGCAGTGTGGTGGAGACTTCCCCAACCCAGCTGGTCCCCGGCTTTCAGTGCGCACAGGGTCCCTGGGCCAATCACAGGGGCCCTGTCACGTCTGACTGCTAGAATAAAAATGGAAAGGCCAAGTGGCAGCCGTAACATGGAATTTCCTTGTTTTTATTAGTTTAAGTCTCTTAAAGAGTAACTTTTACATTGGGGAAAACTTTTCAAATATGTACTACTTGAAATTTAGATCCCGTTACCTCTCACATGTTTTCAATCATCCCGCTTGCCAATTTTACTAGTTATCAAAAGACATTTGTGGTTGAAAAGCAGGGGAATGGACTTCCCCATCCTGTGCATTGGCCTCAGCGCTGACCTCACTCCTGGATCCCTAACCCAGTGGGCTGCCAGAAGTCTATAGGACAAACTGGGGTGCTACTGGTCTCCCCTATTTCACAGGTACTGCAGTGACACCTGGGCATGGTGTCATTTTTTTTTCTTTTCTTTAACATGAAATATTGATAAAATCCAGCTGTTTGCATTCCCATTGCAACTTAAATTAATCCAGAAGCACAGGTTTCTATGATGCCCACACACTAGAAATACACTGGGCTACTCGATTTTCGATTCCCGCAGCTAAACCTATGGAGATGTGGGCCTGCTAATGGCTGGTCATGCTATGTTCTGGGAGCTGTTTGATGCCGAGCTGGGCATGAAAAGGGTTAACTGTGCACCACGACCCACGTGTGATACTTAAATAAAAAAGCCTAACTTGTTAGAAATTGTCTAATTAAGTGTAGAATTTCCAGATTCTGAACAAAGAGCCAGCCCCTTGTTCTTCTCTTGCTGGGTTAACCTATCACACCCAGGAGGGGCTGAGCCTTCAAGGGTGTCAAGCTACCTGTGTCTGCTACCTGATGGCGTGCAACTTGTCGCTGCCACTGAGGACGACCTGGGCAGCAGCAGTCTGAAACCTCATTAAAAACAAAACGAAACACGTGTCAGGGTTGGCTTGATCTAAATTCAGAGGAAGGCTTAGTAAGACCAGAGGCAAAGGGAGTGTGTTGACTAAAATGAAGGTGCCCTTCCAAGACGGTAGCACGGGTGACACTTTTCTACATGTTCCAGGCAGCTCAGAGGGTCCCTGGAGAGTCAGGTCATGCCTTCAACTTCAGATTGGCTGGCTGCTGGCCTTCTGCACTGAAAGACAGAACCAACTGCCGATAACAGGAGAGACTGGGCCTGGGGAATGGCTAGGGGTCCATCCGTTTCTGGTCTGAATAATTTCCCCATAAGTACATGAAAGCATAGTCTCTAAAATGAAAAACTCTGTATTCAGTTTGTTAGGGACAGGCTCCAAATTTCCGGCATAAACATTTATTTTTAATCGAGCTAATTTTTGTTTCCTCTGAAACCTGTTAATTCCATGACTGAGAATTCATCAAGTTTCAGACGAATTAATTTTAGCAACTGCTTTAGACCAAAAATATTAGTAGACGTGGCTGTGGGACTGGCCTCACTTCACACACTGTCACTGAGAAGTCTGCATGTCCTCACTCCTTTCAGAGTCTAGTTCACACTGGCACCAGAGAGTTCCCGAGCTGGTGAGCTTTCCAGCTCTTCGGAGGGGTGCGCAGAGCTGTCGAAGCCGCGCTCGCAATCTGTTCCTCAGTCCTTTCTGCACAGGGCTGACTGGCAGCCTGGTCCCCTCCCCATTCAGGGAGGGACCGTCTCCACAGTGCTGCTGTTTCTTTATCCCTCCTGCCTTGCCGACCCCTCTGGAATTTGCCGGCCACAAACTGCTCCACCTGGGAAGTCGCCTGCCTGGATTAACAGGCTGACCGCCTTTTGGAAAGCTGTTTATCGACTGGTCTGCTCTTCTGAGACATGCACCGCTTTCACTTTATTGGTGGCAGAAGAAAACGGGGCCCTGAGTTATCAGGGCTCTGTCCCCTTCACATGCTGCCACCATGTTCCCCACTACAAGGGGCAGCCCACAAAAGTCCTCTCCACCCACTGCTGAGGGCAGGCTGGACCAGCAAGTCACTGTAGGGAGCGGCCAAGCTCCACCTTGAAGGGCTCAGAGCTCAGCGGCTCTTGCAGCCCTTCTTCCCCAAAATCCCTTAACAATGCAGGTGTCGCTTGCTGTGCCACCCAGTGACTAACCAGTGTCACTTACCACGGACAAACATCAACCTGTGCAGCTGTGAACACCCCCTCATGGCCATTTCAGGCTCAAACTCCAGTCCCAATAGTACTGAGATATCATGACCCTGAAAGCCGATTACCAGGATGCCAACCCGTGTCACATCCAGTGTCTGCTCCCAGGGCAGGTCTCCCATCTACCAGACACAGCTGCTCAATGGCTCTTGCTCTGGGGATTCCTGCAGGAGCTAGATGGGGCGGCCTCAATGATGAGTTCTGTGTTTCCCTGTGAATCTCCCAAAAAAGCATTTCCCAAATGATGTCTAGAACACCCAGTGTCCAAGGATCTCGAGACGAGACAGGGCTCTGTCTGCAGCCTAACGCTCTAGAGGCCACCAGCTCGGCACTCTGGTGGCCAGCACGTGGAGAGATCTGACAGATGGAACAGTCCCGTGGACACACTCTGGGGCTCCTGAAACTACTCTCGTTCAACAATCCAACCAGATCTTTCTCCAGGGCTGTCATTTCCAGAGCCACCCTCCAGGAGCCCTGAAAATGCTTACACGGGTCTTCTCCTCAGCTACAACCCCCGCCCCCCAATCAGATTTACTCCACAAGAGTTTTATTTAAGATCAGCTCAAAACACGCCATTACTTCTCAACGTGCGAGGCTACAAGAGCCCACAGCCTGCTCTTGACGCTGCGCTGCCAGAGCTCTTCCCGGCGTTAGGACCTGGGCCGTAACTCACGGAGCTCCGCAGATCTGCATGCTGATCACACCTTGCATAACTTCTGTGGAATTACAGCACCTCTGGACGAGGCAGTCAACTGAATTTTTGTTAAACCAACACAATGACCACAACTGACTGGCCAACCTCACGGTGCTGATGGGACCCCGGACCTGTGCACCCAGACGTGAGTGTCCAGTACAGAAGCGGGCAGACCAACGCCAAAGCCCAGAATTGTCGCTTATTTACAACGTCTCCAAAGCGCTTCAGTCTTACTTGAATATATATTTCGCACAGTACCAAACTTTTAAATATCCACAAGAAAATTTCATTTTTATAGGCAATAAACATTAAATCTAAAGGACTGGAACATAAAAAGTGTTTTAATACCAAATAAATCACCTGTCCCTAGACAGACTAAATCTCCGAAGGTTTTAAGGACTGCAATATAAATTTTTATGGCAAATTATCTACATAGAAATTATCTGCATGAGATGCACTTTCACTCCTCATTTACATAGTGCTGACAATCTTTTCCATCACAACAGCCAATCCAATTTGGGAAATCACATGTAGAAGAGAAATACAATAGCTCGAGCCACACAGGCATCTCCCCTTCCTGCTTTCTGCCCATCATCTTCCTACGACCAGTTTACAACAAAGGCATCTCCGGCTATCCCACAGCCCCTCTGGGGTAACGGCTGCTCAGACCAGGAAAGGAGCGTGCACGCATGGGTCAGCCCCCAAATGTGGGAGACAAAGGTTCTCTCGGGCTTCCACAGCCCTGGAACTGGGTATGAAGAACTTTCCATTTCACAAGGCAAGTATTTCACACTTGGTTTTGGTTTCTAGATTTGAATTCTAAAGGGAGTCTCAACAAAAGTAGAAATTAGGACTGCTCTATCAGAGAACAAAATCAGATCATGTCACAGACAATTATGTGATATTAGTGAGTTATAAAATTTACAACCTGTCCCCCAAATACAAGAGAGACTAAGAGTTTCTATCCACCTTTCAAGTTACTGTCAAGTAAGAGAAAAGCAGCGACATGCCTGCTTTCTTCAAGCCTGCTATTAATCTTAGCCAGTCGGATGAGGAAGGGGAGAGAGAGAAAAGGGTTTTGGAAATATTCTCCCTACTGGTTTCAAGCATGTAATAAATATTAAAGTTAGTTTTTTATGTCTTTCATCTAGGACAGTTTTAGGCCTGTTAAAGGGCTAAAGATTTAAATACAGCTCGCCTTCATTTTTTTTGTAGGGTCTAATTAAACAAAAATAGATGTAGCATCACAAAATTCTGCACACACACACACACAAAAAGTATTTTGGCAAAGGGGCACCAGTTTGAAGTGACTCTAGCTTGGATATATAAGCATTAGCAACAGACTGATGGGACGTAAAAGCACATTTTAACAACATTTTTCAATTAAACAGTCACATTCTCATGAAATAAAAACCACACAGATTTTTTTAGGCTGCATATAATACACTAATGACGAACCCATTTCCTCTGGCTCATTACAAAATTTTCCTGTTGAAGTGGCAATTTCTGCCCTGGACGTCTAAACGAGGGTAATTAGAGGCCCACAGTAAGTTTTGAAAAATGGAACAACCAGAAGACACACTGGGAGATGAGGCCAGAGACACTCTATTCTGCAAATGAAGGTGGTAACGTTTTCTCTACAGATTAAGAGACACTTGATGCCAACTAGCAGCAGCCTGTATCATCTTATTTAAAAGGTGCTAAAGCAGAACGCCCCTTCACCAAATGGGAGAGAAAGGAACAATATGAAACCTAAATTTAAAAGAATTTGACCAACAAATAGTTTCTAGTTTTCTACCCACCTGTCCCTGGCCATCCGCGGACCAGCAGAGGCAGGGACCACTGGCAAACTCTCCATGTAAACACAACAGAGACGCTGAGGTTCTGAGCGTCCCTGGCTCCAACAAATTGATGGGTGGGGGCAGAAAAGCTCAAGCAGGCCCTGAGGCTACCCTCATGGGGCTTCCAGTCCACGGCCCACCATGTGAAGCAAAACAGCACCCAGAGTCCGGCCGCTCACAGCAATGACATCAACACTGTCAAAATAACTCAGAATACCAGTCACTGACACTGCAGTAGAGGAGACAATGAAACCTGAGCAGCCTTTCTGCATCCAGAAATTCAACACCCATATCAACTGGTTCAAAAACCCAAATGTCACAGTATCTTTAAATTTACAGGGAAAAATTAAAATGAAGACTCCTGGACCCAAACGAGTATTTGAACTCTAGGATGCCCAGTTTGGAACCCAATGCCACCGACTCCACGAACCCCACCCCGACCTCACCCCCATCTCGTCCCGACCACAGTCAGCTCTTTCTCTCTCGCCTGCACCCTCGGTACCATGCTCTGGATACATGCTTTGGGGGCCTTTCCTGACTCCCTGAAACATGGCTCCTGAAAGACAGGCTGTCTAACTTCTCTGAGAGATCCCCACAGCACCTGATGCAGGTCAGAAGAGCACCCCACACTAAGTCTGAACACCAGCTCTCTATCCTAGGAAAATCTGGGCTCAGGACCTCATTCCAGACCATCAACTTCCCTGGATTAGAGTGCTAAATCAAATGATTTTTAAAATTGGTTGTGGCGTCCACATCTAATAGTTCAAAGTCTTTAAGAACAGAATTGCAGGATCTATAATAAAAAAAATCTAAAAGCTACCTCCATAGGAAGATGTTTGAAATACAATAAACATGTATATGTATATACACATATATTTATTTTTAAAAACGAGCAAAAAAATCTGCTACATAATCTAACGCTAAATAAAAAGACAGCCTACTTAAGTGACAAAAGAAGAGTCAAAAATAAGAAGCAAGCAACAGCTTAAACAATGTCAAACCACACTTCAGAAATAAAAAAGATCTCATGTTAGCGTGTAAAGTGAGAAGGGGTGGATGGCAATAACTACAGCCATGAAAAGGTTCAAGGTTAAACTGTCCGATTCATTAAGTAGATGATTCCATGATAGCTTAAATAAATGCAAAAGCAGGAAGGTAGATCTCGGGTCTATCAGTGAGAAGAAATACACAAAGTAGAATCTAGCTGCCATTTTCAAAATCTTTACATGTGTTTTCTAAAAGAGACCCACTATTTCAACCCATGCTGACCCACGAAAGCAACCAGCGGCTTAAAACTCAGGTGTTCTTCACTGAGACCCCAAGAATAAAGCAAGAGCAGGGCTCTGTACCTCTACCCTGCTGCCTTCCCAGGCAAGACCCAGGCGGTACCAAGGTTGTAGGCCTGTGGGCAGGGATGGGAAAAGGAGGAGCCCTCCTGCAGATCAGGTCTGACATGCAAGCTCCCAAGTCCCCATTCAGATCACTGTCTGGGCAAATCATTTGGGGGCATCCCGCCACACAGCAGCAGGAATGGTCCCACTCTCAGGGCTGCAAAGACCCTGGGTACATGTCTCGGCTAGCCAAGGGTGCCAGATTTCCAGAAAACAGAGCTTCTCCAATCTTTATTAAAGAAAGTTTCAGCATCCTGGTACAGTCAGCAAAAATACTGCTATTGCCATAGCAGAGTTCTTTCTTCTAAAATGATTCCCTGAACACTTCATATGAATGGATGCTTTAGGAGAGAAACTGGTCTACTCATATCAAGTCTATTTTACGAACCCTTTAAAGCTTAAAGTAAGCAAAACACTAAAGGAAAAAGAAAAACAACAAAAAAAGCAAAGGCTAATGGGCACCTGGAGACCTGCATGTACCTGAGGGGAAAGCCAGACTATCCTCGGGAAAAGTTTCCTCTCTGAGTATTAATTTCCTAGTCTGCAAAACAGTAGTGTACCAACTTTGCAGGGTTTATAGGGATTTTGTGAGGACTGACTAGATTCAGCAAACTTTCATAAGACCATCTCCCATGTACCAGATCCTGGAGAGAAAGGAAAGAACGAGACCAGGCAAGCATGCATGTAGTTTAGGAATTGAAATGATCACAGTGAACGAGATATTCAAGGGGCAGCACAGGAAGATAAACCGATGTGTGACATACATTTATTTGTAAGCACAGCAGCACATAAAAATCAAGAAGGAAAGAATGCATTATCCAGTGGAATGAAGTGAGACAAGCACGGTGCCAGACACAAGGAAGAAACTCGAAAGTGTTTATTCAACCTATTGATCCCTTAGTGAGTTTTATTCTGGAAATCCCTAAATTCAATTCTATACCACGTCACGTGGCAGTTTCTTGGTGCCGGACGAGCTCCCCTGGAGCAGACGATGGTCCCCATCAACAGAAAGACACCTAATACTTGTAATTTCTAAGCAAAATAAATGTCATTCTCATCACCAGATGCAGTTGTGGGATTTGGTGCTAAGAACAAGAAACGCCACCTGAGAACAGGTCTCAGAGAACACTGTACTGGAGTGGCTGTGCAGGACCTCCCTCCCCCAAAGACCAGGGCCCCTAACTCCATGTACTGCAGCAAATGTGGACAAAATCCACCTCAGGCCAAGCTGCCGTGGAGACTTCCAGAAGTGGAACTTGCCCGGTGTTGAGGAGTCTGTCAGAGTCCCTTGCCTAAGTACCGTGTGGAGTAGGGGCCACAGAGAAGTTGGCACAGAATGTCGGGGGCCTTTCGGGGGAAGGCCCTCGGAAACAAGCTCAGGAGGCTGGGCTGACATTAGGAAGGTCACTCTCAGCCCTGTAGGGTTCATCGGATGGGCGAGGCCTGGCAAGCAGCCACCCCCAGAGTGTCTCCTGCGGAGGCTCTGGGACCCTGGGGCCAGCCATGTGGTTGCACCCCTCACTTTCCTCCCCTGTGAACAGTGGTGACAGTGGTGGGTGTCCCGTGAGCTTGTGAGGATGAACGAGTTAGAAGTGAGGAACTTAGCACCAGTAAGTATTCCAAAAGTGTAAGCTATTATTATTATTCCTTGAAGCCAACACCTCATCGGAAAAAGCCAGGCAAAACATCCGTGGAAAACATGAATTATTTATTGACAAATTCATGAGCTACACAGAGAAAACCTCGGGCAGTGAGCTGGGTCTCTAAGGACAAGGGACTCGGGTCTAGGGTTTCCTGGACAGAATCCTCAGCTTTGATTTCTTGCCCCCTCCCAAGAACCTGTCTAGCCAAAGGCCTCCAGACCTTCCTACCAATGGTCACACTGACAATCACACTCATCCCCACCTCAGCACTGGAGCACGGGTGCTGGGGAGCTATGGCTGCCAGGCATGGCCGCGTCCCTCCCTGAGCGGGGCACCCCTGCACCTCAAACCATCGACACATCTCACTGAACTGGAAGATTCCTCCCAGCCTCCGGTCAAAGGAAACAGGCCTCAAAATGTTGGCCACATGAAAGGCTCGTGTGTAAAAATAATTCAGTTCAACAAATATTTCCGCTCCATGCAAATCTCAGAAATAAGCGCTGCAGAGGACACACGGGGAAAGGAAGCGGCCGCTTCAAAGGCCCATGACCCAGCAAACACCAGTGAGTGGAGGCCTCCAGGGAGGAGCCCTCGGGCAGGAGTGCAGCCCGGGGCTCCAGACAGCAAGGGGCAACCGGCCTGGAATAACCAGCCATCTCATTAGAACAAACCCCGTTTATCCAACATTATGGGGTGCCTGTGTAAATATCCATTAAAGCACCAAATCAAGCATGAAGCACTTCCATGCTAAAGTCAATGCTCTATAATGCACAGGACTTTGCAAAAGGAACAAAAACAAAAAAAGTCAGTAAACAGAATTAACTGTAAGCCATGAAACTGACGATCACATATATTTCTCTCTCAAAGCTGGTGTCTCCCAAGCAGTGTAGGCCCAGGGCCGGCAGGGATACTGTGGACATGGCCAGTTTAACACTCGCCCATCCTGGGGGTGGGGGAGGGGTCTTAAACAGTCACCTGTCCAAACCACACAAGGTCCCCATGGGGCACACCACCTTCCTACAAACCTACAAACTAGCAAGGTTTGGGGTCTGTAGAAGCTCCCAGGGAGAAAAAGCAGGTGTCGATTCATGGGAAGGGGGCAAGGAGTTCTGGAATCAGGTACTTCTGGGAACCCTTGAAGAGGACTCTCCAGATAGGACAAGGCCCCGGGTCTGCGGTCAGCGACTCCCCTCCCCTGTGTTTCTCGGTAGCATCCGGGGCACTGAGGGGCTTTGTGACATTAGCTGAGAAAAGCACAATAACTAGAAATGCCCTCTGAACTAAAGCCAACTTTGTATGTACATATTATAAAAATCTCGTGCAAGCCAACAATTTCTCTATTATACTCATTTCATCCCAATATAATTTTCAGTAGCTCTATTGTAAACAGAAATTACTGGCAGGATTCTGATTAGAAGGATGGCAACATTCCGCATTCAGACCATGTGACAGACTCACCCCCAATATAAATAACTTGCTTAAAAACAAACCTAGCAATGAGCACCGCTCCTATATATGAAAATCAGTGAAATGATGAAGATGATGGTGCTCCCTGTGGCGCAGTGGCTGGGTCAGCTGCTGTGGGCCAAGGGCAGTCCTACATGTCCCAAGGACCCAGGTTTGTCTCCCGGGGCAGAGGAAACAATTAAGTAGAACAAATAAAATGAAAAATAAAGTGCTTCTTTCTCCTCTCCCTGCCTGCCAACCTTCATTCCTGCCTGTACCTTCCCTTAAAAAAAAAGAAAAAAGAAACATGAACATGAAAGGAACACATATCTCCTTGACAGCCTAAACTTATAAAACTGAGTCAGCAATGCTGAGGCCTGGAATCAGTCACTGATCTGGTGTCTCTAGTCCCTGTTTCCAGTGACTAAGGGCTATGCATAAATTAAACAACAAAGGTGACACACCACCACACAAAGAGGTGCTGTTACTTAGAATATGCAGGGAGGGGGTTCAGAAGTCTGCAAAGCTTTCTATATCCCTGAGTTTCAAATCCCATGACAATGGGAGGGTGAAA
>RJWH01004274.1:0-113997 GCA_004363575.1 Solenodon paradoxus | reverse complement strand
GGGGCGGGGCGGGGCGGGGTCCCCTCGCGGCGCGGAGCCTCGCGCTCCCGGAGGCGGGGCTGCGCCGCGGATACGCCCCGTGACGTCACGGCGCCGCGGCCCCGCCCCGCGCGGGCACCTCCCCTCCGCCGGCCGGGCGGCTGGTGCGCGAGAGCCCTGCGCCGGTCGCCTCGCGCGTCTTCGCACGGTAGGTGGCCCGGGGCGCGCGGGCCTGGCTGCCGGCCGGGGAGGCCGCTGCGGGGAGGCCTGGAGCGCCGGGAAGCCCTGGGCGCCGGCGGCCGCCTCCGGGGCCGGCGCGGCTGCTCGGCTCGGGGCTGGGAGCCGGGGCAGGCGGCGCGCGCTGTGGGAGGATCGCCGCCGGGCGCCGCGAGCGCTTCCCTCCGCGCGGCGGGGACCCGACCCGACCCGACTGCCGCCCTTCGCCGTCCCGACCCGACGCGGCCCCGGGGGCGGGCGGGCGGGCGGGCGGGCGCGGGTGGCGGGTCGCCGTGGGTCGCGGACGCCTCCCCGGTGCGCGGGACCCGGGCGGGCCCGGGACGTCAGGGGGCGCGTGCAAGTTAACTCAGCCGCCGGTGCAGGGCGCGTGTCGGAGCCGCGGCGTGGGGCGCGGGAGTCGCTGACGGTGCGGGGGCTGCGGCCACCTGGGTAGGGGAGCCCTGGGAGCTTGGGGGCCGACCTTTGACCCCAGGACCCCGCCTCCGGGCGTCTGGCGCCTCTTGCTGGGAGCTGCTGGGAGGCGGGGAGATGCTCCGGAAAACCGGACCGGGAGGGTCGGCAAGGCAGGGCCGGTAGTTACAGGCGCTGGGCACGTGCGGCCAGGCGGTCATCACTGTTATGTGGGGCAGAGGTCGAGCGCTGGCTTCCCCACTCAGAGACACATCCCCGCGGCAGGAAGCGTGGGACCATGGTTAGAAGGCGCTGTGCCTATCACCTTTGCCCCCTGCCCTTTTACAGATGGGGAAACTGAGGCCCCTGGGGTCATGCGGCCATGGCCCCAGGTCTCAGCTAGGATACAGCAGAGCCGAAACCGCCCCCGGGAGTTAAGGTCTTGTAAGCCTGTTGGAGAAGGTGCTGGCCACCTCCTGCTCACCCTTCAGAAGCCTCTCCAGCACTCCCAGGCATTGTTGGGCGCTGGGGAGTTTGCACCCCACGGAGGTAACTGGCCCGGTCCCTTAAACTTAGCACCTCCGTGGACATCTGTCTCCCGTCTGGGCTGGGGACACCTCTCCTTCCTGCCAGGTGGCCCTCGGGCAGGGTTGGGCAAAGCTTTGAGTTGGACAGCTCCACCTGCAACTCCGGTTTACTAGCGACGTGGCTGGGGTGCGTCATCGCCCTCCCAGCCTCAGTTTCCACGACTTGTAATTGGGTTCCTCGTGTCATTTATGAACCATTCGTTTGACCCCATGGAACCCCAGTGGTAAAATCTCATGTGCTTTTTGAATAACAGCGTGATCGAGATCTGCTTTATGTACTCAGCTATCTAGGTACTCCTGTAATTCACTCTTTTAAGGTGTTCAGGGGTTTTTAGGATTCCAGAGTGTGCCACCACCACCGCTAATTCTGGAACCTTCTGATCACCTGGAAAGAAGCCCTGGACCTATCAGTAGGTGCTCCTCAACCCCTCCATCCCCGCCCCCTGGCAGCCACTCATCGCCTTTCTGCTTCTCTGCTGGAAATTTCACATGAATGGAGTCGGGCTGTGTGTTGCCTTGTATGACCAGTGCTTCTCACCTGGAGTCATGTGTCGTCCAGGTGTTAGCCTGTCCAGAGTGTTTAGCAGCAGGGCGCGTCCTTCCTCTGCGTGGTGGAGTGACGGCCGGTGTGTGGACCGGCAGCGGACCTGCCTGTCAGTGGATGCACATTTGGGCTGCCCCACATGTTGGCTGCTGTGAGCATTTGTGTACAGCTTTTTGTGTGGACCTTGTTCTAATTTCTGAAGACCTGCCAGGCCATTTTCCAAGGCAGCCGCACTGGTTTGCGCTCCCACCAGCCGCGCGTGAAAGTTCTGATAATCTCAAGTTCAATTTTGTCTCATCGGCCGTCATTCTCTTTGAAAACATTTTCAATGATGTGCTAGTTACACATTATTTTCACATCCCTATGAAATTAAGTGCTTCATTAGCGGAGCAAGGAGTGCTGCCCTGCAAGTCACCGGGAGCATCTTGGGGATATCAGTCCAGGAAACATAGCTCACACATGTTCCCCCTGTAACAGCAACAGTCATCTTCGAGGGCCTGCTGCTAGATTCTGTGAGACCAGGGGAAGCGCTGAGGAGCCAGAGGCTCACAGCACCGCCCGGAACCTGGTAGAGCCTACTAGGAGCCTATGGGCGGGATAAAGGAATGGTGGAACCAGCTCTGACTTGCCCAGCCCTGGCCCAGGAAAGGGGAGCCGGGTCGAGCTGAGGGTTCACAGAGACCAGGACCATCCTTGCTGAGTTGCTAGGCTACAACCCAAAGGGGAGGCCTGTCCCTTGGCCCCCAAAGGGACTCTGATCCTGTGCATGCACCCACCCTGGGCCCCTTTGCTCACTTTGAAGGGGACACCTCTCCTGGTACCCACGTGCGGTGGGTGCGCTGCCTGAGTGGTCTCAGTGAGCCACAGCTTATTTCAAAAGCCGTCACCCTTGGGCCTAAGACCAGCAGTCCTGAGTTAGAAGCGCCTCATCTGTGAGCACGCAGACACACAGAATCCCCCTTCTCCGTGCTCGGGCAGCACCTCCCCACCCGGAATCCCATCTCCCTCGTGGGCTTGGCCTTCAGTGAGTCCAGAAGGCCAGGAGGAGCCCAGGTCAGAGCAGGCCGCTTTCACCAAGAGTGAAGTTTCCGAAGGTCATCGGGTCTCTCTGAAGTTAAAGCTGTGGTCTGCGGGGTCGGGGATGAGACCGTTGTTGGTCTGTGCATCCCGGGGTCCCCGTCACCAGCCTTGCCCCACCTGGCACTGCTGTCTGGCAGGGCTTTGAGGTCAGGCTTCTGATGGCAGCATCCAGGTGCCGTCGTCATGCGCACTCTTCCTTCCTTGCTTCCTTCCTTCTGAAGTCCGATTCCTGTGCACTAAGAAGGCAGCTGGAGAGATGGAAACAGGGTCGGGGAGGCTAAGCAAGGAGTCCCCCTTTCCAGGCCTCAGTGTGCCCTGCTGGGGAATGGGTGCACAGTGCAACTCCGTGGGTCCGTCTGTAGTGAGAGTGGCAGGTCAGAGGGGCTGCTATGTGGGTAATTGGAAAGCCCAGGTGTGGCCTGGGTGGCTCTGACCTGCCTCGTGGCATCGTGGAAGCCCCTGGCCTCCCTGCCTGCTTCCCGTCACCTGTGAGCCCCCTTGCTCTCTGCAGACACACCAGCCCTGTGTGGGGCTGCTCCAGAGGAGGTTCCGAGATGCCTCCCCACAACCAGGCCTCTGCTTCCGGCAACTCAGGGAGAATCATGGGAATGATTCATTTGGAGCAGTCTGAAAGCTAGGCCAAGCCTCAGAAATTATAGGGAAGGACGGCAGAGGCCTGTGCCCACGTGCCCTGGGGAACGTGTGGGGTTGCCGCCTGGGGATTTGCTGCATGCGATCCTGCCCGCCCAGATGGCCAGGGTGGAGGGAGAGCTGCCCGCCGTCTCCACCAGACTTTTGACCCGGGCTGCTGTGGCAGGAAGCGGGCTCAGTGGCCGATGCTGGAGGTCTGCAGAGTGCCGGACGGACGTTCTGCCTGGGGGCTGTGTGCCTGGGACCTGGACCGCCATCCCTGTGCCTTGGGTCACTAGACTCCTGTGCAGAATGGAGGTGCAAATCGGGCCCACCTCCTGGGGTCATTGGGTGGCGGGATCTCTCCGGAATCTTGCGTGTGTCCTTTTGTGAGCCTCAGCCTCCCCACTCTCAGCAGGCAGTGGTGGGAATAGAATGAATGTCTGTGTTCTAGGCACAGACGTACTTGAACTCATCACTCCGGGCTGAGGCTCTGAGGGAGGGTGAAGTCATTCCAGCACAGTCCCCAGCTGCAAAGTGGGAGGGGCAGGATGTGAATCCTACACATTTTTTTTTAAAAGGAAAGGTACAGGTGAGTAGGTAAGCATGTTGGCAGGAAGAGAGAGGAGGAAGATGCATTTTTATTTATTTTTGTTGCAGTTGTTCATCTTCGTTGTTGTCCCCGCCCCAGGACTTGAACCTGGATCCTTGGCATGTATGTGGACTGCACTTGGCCAGAAGTGGCAGATCTAACTGCTCCTCCACTAGGGTGTGCCGACTCCTACCCTGTCTTAATGTTCAGCACATAGAAAACACTCAGAAAATGTCAGTTTTGTTTTCACGATTGTTATTATAAAACGATTACATATTAATAATACATGTTTGTCCCTTCCCTGTCTGTGCTCCTTCCTTCCTGTGGGGGCGGCAAGGGGGTGGGGGACAGAACAAATGGGCTGTAAAGTCGAGATTCCTGCCCCGAGTCCCGCTCTGCCAGGTGCTTCTCCTCCCGAGACCCCGTTTCCACACCCGGGAAGTGGGCAGGTTGGTCTGGAACTGAAGTGGTCGTCAGTGGCCCGACCACACCGGGTGGTTTTTATTTGGCTTCTTTTCACTTTAGAGAACGATTCGTTTCTCACTTCTTTGGGAAACGCAGGAGCTTGAGCCAAACTGGGGTGACTCGGGGCAGTCCTGTCGTCCACTGGCCCTGGGCTCCGAGGACACACGGACCCGCCTGTGTGACTTGGACAAGCAGTCCCATTGCTTCAAGACAGTTTTTCCTTAAACCATGGGTTTCGATGCTCTGGGGAGCCCCTTCTGCTGTGCCTTTCTTGGGCAGTGAGGCTGCCTGAGGCCTCCCCGTCCCCTCTCCGCCAGTGAGAGTCCTCAAGCTTTTAATGGTGGGACCTTGCTACGCTCCCACTCTTCCCTGGTGAGGAGTCTTTGCCTCTGGGCTGCAGGGCCCACCTCACCTGGTTTAGACCCCTTCAAACCCACCATGGCTGTTTGGGCGCCTGTTGAGCACGGAGTGTGTGCCTCTGTCCCCCCATATCTGTCTGCACAGCTGCGGGACACCCCCACCCTCTCTGTCCTTGCAAGGACCCAAAGAGGCATTTGTTATTGGCCAGCCCGTTTCCTGAAAACTCAGGCTCTGAGACAGTGGGGTCAACGACCTGGCCTCACCCAGGCCTTCCCTCCTCCAGGGGCTTCCCCGGGAAGTCACTGTCCCGCCCACCGCTGCGGGTGTCCCCTGAGCACTCCCCACGACCGCGGTCCCCTCCGTGTCCCAGCCCCTGCCGGGCCCTGGTTTGTCTAGAAGCTCCGTAATGCCTTGCGGAAGGAGGGCATGTGACCGGTTCTCAGCTGGATGTCTGGGAGTCCAGGGTGGGAGTTAGGAGATCTCCAGGCTTAGAGGTCAGCGCCCTAGGCCTGTGGCAAATCCGGCGCCCAAAGCATGCTTTTGTAAATAAAGTTTTGTGGGAACCCAGTCTCCCCCAAGCGTTTACATTTTGTCTCTGGCCGCTTCCCAGCAGAGGTGAGTAACCAGCAGACTGCCAGGCCCGCAAAGCTGAAACTGCTCTCAGGCCCCTGCGGCGCGTCTGGCACCCTGATGCAGCCGTCTGGTCTCGGGGCATAATGCCTTGTGAGCTGATGCGTGCAGGGCAGCAATACAAATGGCGGCAGTTAAGCTTCGTGTGCCTGCGGGGTGCATGACGCCTAGAGTGCGTTTTTCTTAACTCGGGGGTATCATGGGTAATGCAGTGGTCTCCATTTTGTAGGTGTGGAAACTGAGGCCTCTGGAGGCTGAGTGGGTGAGGCCTGGTGGAGCCCGGTTATTTCGTTCACGCCGCACAGGAGCTTCTGCCTAGAACATTCCCATGGAGCACTAAAAGGGCTTTGTTTTCATTTCAACTTGTCCGAGGACGTCTGGGTGCCTTTATTTCTATTTTCGTCTGTTCTCCCATTTAGTTGACAAACGGCTTTGCAGCCTGCTCTGGGAGTTGGGGGCCGTGCTGCGCCCTGAGAGTTCGGGCTCGGGGTGCTGATGTCACAGGCCACATGGGCCGTTAAACACGCTGAGCCTCTTCGATGGGGGGTGTAGGGTCTGCCTGTAGGAGTCAGCTACCGGGAGGAGGGCAGGAAAGGCTTTTCAAGGTCATTAGAAGTTTGCGACCCTGTGGCCTTGTGGCTTGGAGGTCAGGGGGAGTCAAGGCACAGCAGAGCCTCCATGCCGGGCCAGAGAATCTAGAGAACCCTCCTCTCCAAGCTCCTGTCCCCTCTGAGGGTACCAGGAGCCACTCACTGTCTCCTGCTGTGTGGCGGAGCCCCTGCCCTCCGGCTGGGAGCAGGAGGACTGCTTCCTTTGCATTTATTTTTGCAGTTAATTTTCATTAGGGCATGTTTTTAATTTCAACGGGTAAGTTAGAGTTTCCTTTGAAAGTGGTTTAACAATATTGAATGCTTGTCACAAAAATATTAAGTCTTTGAGAGTGAAGGGGGTTCTGATGGATGGAGCTAAGGACCGGAAAGGGGTCCCCGGCAGGTGGGCTTCAGGGAGCCCTGAGTGGACCGGGGATTGGGCCGGGCCAGCAGTCACCTTGCCCTGAAGCTTCTGCTCCTCCTGAAGCCGCAGCAGCCCCGGCAGAGGGGCGGGGTGACTGCTGGCTCCCAGTGCTCCGGGCTCTTGCTCCTGCTCCCCGTGTCCGTCTGGGTCTCTATTTTTGTCTCTCCCTGTCTCTTGCTTTCCTGTCCCCGGCTCCCTCTGTTTCAATCCCTCCCCGAGTCTGCCCTTCATCTCTGTCTCATGGTTCCTGGCTGTCCCCGCCACCACCCCCACTACTTCCTTTTCCTCTCCCCACCCCATCCTGTGCACACAGTCAGCACTGCACTTCCTTTCATTAGAAACTGCCCCACTTCCTCTGGCTCTGAGTGTGACATCCTGCCTCCCAACCATGGAACCCTCAGAGGCCTCAGGACTGGGCCCAGCACCCCGGGGGCGTGGGAAGCCTGGTGGTGTGCCACTTCCCTGAGGGGTGGAGGCCCTGGGAGGTCACTCTGCTTCAGTCCCGGTTCGGGATCCACCCACTGCCCTGCCCTGGGGTCCCCCCACCCCAACGGGCCAGGGCTGGGGGAGGAGGAAGAGGAAGCCCCAGCCCCGTGGTAGCAGCCTGGGGCTGCCTGCTGCCTGGGTTTGGTTCACTTTGGGGTGTTGAGCAAGCTTGTCACTGGCGGGTGCTGGTTGCCTGGCCTGTGAGGCCCTGTGCCCACCCCCCATGGGCGTGCCGCCTGCTCCACCCTGCACAGGCCGTCCCCAGCGCCCTTGCGAACCAAGTGGGGAGGCTGGCGAGCTTAGAAATGGCACTAGCCTCTTCCTTCCATGGCGGGGAGAACGAGGCTCAGGGATGAGCTGACCTCCTCAAGAGCAGGCATACAGTTTTGGGGGACAGAGGGGAGGCCTGGTTCCCCAGCCCTGCAAACTGGAAGCAGCTCCAGAGAGCGTTTCTGGGTGGGCCCCATGAACCCTCAGGAGGCCGTCTCCTCCCCTGCTGGCCAAGTTTCCCCCCTGAGGGCCTCAGGGTCCCTGTTCCACTCAGGTGATGAGGGGGCACTGTGCTGAGGGTTACAGAGAGGCCAGGGCCCTGGGGTCACATGTCACCGGCCCATAATAGGCAGAAGCAGTGTGCTCAGCAGGAGGCTGCGCCATCCTGGACACTCCCTCCTCTGTCCTCTGCCTCTTGGGTGTCTGGTCTTGGATCCCTGGATGTGATGTCGCAGAAGGGACTGCCGGGTAGCTGGGAAACCCAGCTGCAGAGCCTTCAGGAGCTCCCGGCTGCTCCTGTCCTGTCCCCTAACTGCTGCCCCTGGAGAGGGAGTGAGGGGACTTGAACAGGACCCCCTGTCTCTCGGGGTTCTCCTGTCCCTGCCCCACTCTGTCATGAAGAGCCAAGCACAGGGACCGGAGCCCCAGAGGCCAAGGAGAAGCTGCTGCTCTTCTAACCCTGCAGTCCTTTGGTCATCAGAGATGCCGCCCGCCACTCCCCGGGCCTCCCCTTCCGTCTAGCAGTGGTCGCTTGTCCCTGCTCTCCAGAAGAATGTAGGAAGGAGCGTGACCTTTCTATACTTTTAGAGTAAGACTAGGGGTGAGTTGTTCCTCCTCCCCACATGGAGACCCCTCTTCTCTCCCCTGAGCCCCCCAGGCCTCAGCGCAGGATCTGAGTGTCCCACAGTCTCAGAATTGATACCATATCAGGTCTCACATATCTGTTACTGTTAAATCTGGCTTTTCTCTTTCTCTTCGTGCCTCATGCAAGTTGGTTCCTTCGTCCAGCCTGTGAAGAACCTCAGCGAAGTGGGGCACGGTCCCTTTGACCCCCGCAGTAGAGAGTAGGCAGCGCCCCTGGGCGTGAGCAGCTCTCCCTGGAGGGCGTGGGCCTTCAGCACAGCTGGCTGCGCCCCACGCCCAGAACCGCCCCTTGAGCCCATCTGCAGTTTGCATTTCTCACAGGCTCAGCTGCGCCTGCCTGGGAGCCCACTTGGAGGAGCACGGAGTTGAGTGCGTCAAGTGCATCCGAAGCCAGGCAGGGCAGTTCAGGACCCTGCTGTGAGCTCAGTCACCAGCTCTCTGGGCCTCGGCCTCCTCATCTGCAAAATGGGCTAAGAGCCACACGGGCCTCACAGGTAAATTGTAAGATTTAAATGTGTTAACATAGGTAGAGTGCAGGGAACAGTGGCGGGGCACTGAAGCACTCTATGCCTGTCTGCTGTTGTTACGTTGTTATTTTTCTCTCCGTGATCATCCCCGCCTCCTCACCAAGATGGCACTGTTCACGGTGAACCAGCCGGGTGCCGTCCCCCGAGTTCCAGCGCGCTTTCACAGCTCTCTCCCTGCTGCTCTTCCCACCAGGGGTGCCTCTCCCAGCCTCTGCACCTGCTTTGGCCTGTCCTGAAGACTCGGCTCACGTCTCGCCTGAGCCTTCCTGGCCCTCCCGATCACACGATTCATTTATTCTCCCACCAGGCTCTTAGGTTATTCTGCCACATATCCAGTAACTTGGACATCCCCAGCGCTGACCCCTGAGCTTCTTCAGACCCAGCTCTGGGGCTTTGCTGGCAGAAAGGCGTCCTCGGGAGTGTCGTGTTTATGTTTCTGATGTTGATGTTTCCGGACAGGCCCTCAGCAGCAGATGTCAGAGGAGCCTGCGGCTGGGCTGGATCCCCACGGCGATGGGGGATTTCCCTAAGCAGGGTGGAGGCTTGACGTGAAGAGCCAGCTTCAGCCGCCCTCTGTGGCTCTAAGAGCCATGGACCCGGGTTCGAGATCTGAGACTGGGGTAGCAACATGACACCAAAACCACCCCAGGTGCTAGTCTATGTTTTCCCATTTAGTGCTGTGCAGCCTTTAGTAATTTTCTGAATTATTCCTGCCCTTTGCCAGTGAGACTGTCATCACTGACATCAGTGGGTTTCTGTGAAAATCCGAGGGCCCTCATTTTATGCAGCAAATATTGGGCACCTTCTGTATGCCAGACTGTTAGGCACTGGGCGTCCGGCGGAGCCAGACAGCACACTGCCCTGGGGGAGCTGACCTTTCAGAGAAAGATGGGCACAGGGAGAGGTATTCGTGTTCGCCAGAGAAACGGCCGCTCCCCTGACAGATGGGAGGTGTGCTCTGGGAGCGACTGGCCATGGGAGTTGTGGTCATCTGCCAGCTGCAAGCCGGAGCCCCGGAGAAGCCAGTGGTGCCATTCAGAATGAGTCCAGGGCCTGTGCCCCGGGAGCACCAGTGTCCAAGGACAGGAGCGGTGGGCGCCTGCTCCAGCAAAGCCAGCACGTTCTCCCGCCCGCCACCTTGCATCTGACCCGGCCCTTGGTGCGGGGTGAGGCCCAGCCGCAGTGGTGCCGCCACCTTTCCTTGGACACAGCCAGAAATAGTTCTGAATTCAGTGTCGGGGCAGCCCTGTCCCAGTCAGGTTGACGCACAGAATTAGCCATCATGAGACAGGTTCACTGCTGCCGGCGTCGTCATTCTGGAGGGGACATGCCCCAAGGAGCTGGTCCAGGGGCCCACGCCCCGCAGGGTCTTGCAAAGAAAAGACCCCCTCTGCCACAGTTGGCAGCTAGCGTTATTCCCGTTATTTCTAGGGTGGTTATTAGGATAAGGATCATTTCTGGAATAGGGTCACACAGAAGGCAGTGGGGTCTTGCTCAGGCTGCTCGAGCCAGTGTTTACTGAGGCCTAGTGGCCAGTCTGGCTGAGTCCAAGGTCCCAGTCAGGTTCCTGCGCTTCACCGGTGGGGGTCTCCACAAGGTTGTGGTGGGAGGGAAGGCTGGGGGCCTGGGCCAGGTGGTGAGGGACCCGGAGGCGGTGGGGCATGTCACGCCGGAGTCCTGGCTCGTCCTGGTTGCCGGGGTGTGGTGATCACAGTACCTCTTAGTTCATGGCCCAGAAAACCGCGGTGCCCTGAAGTCCTGTCAGTGGTGGGACAGGGTGGCTCTGCTCTGGCCCCTTTCCGGTGGGGTCAGCTGGTGGGTGGCAGGTTCCTGATGGGGCTGAGGTTGCAGCTGGAAGTGGTGGGCACAGGCAGGCCTGTGGTAACGGGCCCACATCCGATGGGCGAGGACACCCAGGGGTCTGTGCTGAACTCATTGAGGGAGGCAGTTATTCCCTGTCACCTTTCATCTAGCTCTGGAGTGGGGGACCTTCTCCACTGAGGACTGAGGACAGAGAGGCCGGGTGGCAGGGTTCGGGAGGACTTAGACCTGCTTCAGCAAGGCTGGCCGGCTTCTGAGCCAGGAGGTGTATCCACAGGTATAACTTTACCTTTTTGTCCATGAGGCAGTGAGCTCCCAGCAGGACCTGAGGAGGGGCCCTGATGTGGGATGACGGGGCCTCCAGTCAGACCACTTGAGCTGCCGTGTGCACGAGCTGTGAGGCCTTGGGCCAGTCACTTCCCCTCTCTGAGCCTCGGTTTCCTCGCCTGTAAAAGGAGGGTCATAGGCGTTCCCGGTGGAGTGGCGGTTGAGTTGATTGCCCTGAAGGAGCAAGCCGTGTCGCCCTGGATGCTAGCTCTGGGCCCAGCGGTAGGAGGGGAGGACAGCCAGTGTGAACAGCTAGTAAAATCACAGCGTGCCTCTTCCTCTCTCCCCACCGGCCTGCCCGCTCACCTTCACTCCTGCTGCACCTGTCCTTCACACATTAAAAAACCAGGGATCGCGTTGACCACCCCCCGGACTGTGACTCTGGAGACAGGGCTGTATGGCACTTAGTGCGCCCAGGTCTCAGTCGTCCCCAGCGTGGCAGGCGGAAACAGGCTCGGTGAGGCTCGGGCACTGCCCCTGGGCAAGGGCCTCTCGCTCACTTCAGTGCTGGCCCCGAAGGTGAAGCTGCCAGGAGACGCTGCTCCTCTCTCATGCGCTTCCTTCTTCGATTTTTTAAGTGTTCTTGTTTTAAGCAGCTCTTGAAGGCTTAGCAATCCTTCCTCTATGCCAGCTGCAAGAGCAGATGAGAAGGAGGCATGTCTCCTGGTTGGACGCTGTTTGTCCAAGAGGGAGGCGGAGGGACGGGCTAACGCCCTGGGACGCTAGACTCAGGACCAGGCCTGCAAATTGTGCTCTTCAGCCCTCGCCCAGTCCCGCTCTCGCCCCCGTTCCTATGCCTGAAATATCGCCGAGGTGAAGGTCTAATGCTTCATGGAGGAACCACAGAAAAGGCGTGATCGATCATCTTGGGGAGCATGACATCAAGAAAATATTCCTTGCCTGCTTGCTTTGTTTGCAGAACCTTCACAACAGAGAAGTGGAAAGTCATGTGATTTAAAAAAAAAAAAATCCATGAGCTATCATTGGGGGCAAGGCAAGACGGTTGTTAGCAGAAACTTTCGAAGTTTCCCACCTCCCCCCAGAAATCAGAACTTTGGACCTTTTGGTAAGGGTATTCTAGACTTAGCTTCCCACGTGGAAAACTCAAATGCATGCTTTTGGGACCCACGATCCTCTGGCTAAGCCACTGAAGCCATCACCCCAAGTCTTCTAATGAAACTGTGGAAATCAGTGTTGCTTAGTTTTGCCCAAACAGATAAAAGAAAAAATCATGCTAGCATCTGGAGGAAACTGTTTGAGAGGGGAACCTACAGAGGTCAACAAGAGCCTAGCATGTGTCTACAGTTGACTGTGAGTGGTAGAATCCTAGTTCAAAATAGCTTAAGAGGAGGAATAAAGGAATTTACTGGCTCTGGTAAACGGAAGCTAGAGGTGACTGGCCTGCAGGTATAGCTGTATCCAGGTGCTCCAGCAGATCAGGGCCGTGTCTTAACTCGTCCCAGCAGGGAGCCCTGGGAGGGAGCCAAGCTCGGGACATAACCTGTTGAGCTCAGGTTGTCCCAGCAGTCGTTTTCTTGGAGGCCTGGCGGTGAGGAACAAGTCAGGACAAGTGTTCCCAAGAGAGGCCCCGAGAATTCAGTGAATACGGACTGAGCAGCCACATGTGCTGGCTCATTGCCCGTGAGCAGTCTGAGGTGCCCCAGGCAAGGAATGGAAGACAGCAGGGCCCTGTGGGTGCCTTAGGAGAGAGACAGGAGGGGTGTGGGGCCAGCCAGGCAGATATGGGGAAAGCTCGTCCAGGCAGAGGCCTGGCTGGCAAAGGCCCTGCCGTGGGGGTGTGCCTGTGTGCTTGAGGACCGGCTCAGCGAGTGTCCTGGGTAGCTGAGCGGACCCCTGGGGGATGAGGGCAGAAGGGTCAGCGATGCGGCAGGGCCTGCGGGTCCTAGGGAGCGGCTCTTCCTGAGCGAAGTGGGAGCCGTGGGGTGACCCGGAGCAGATTCGGCCATGCTCTGAGTTCCACCTTCGCACCGTCACTGGCTGCTCAGTGAAAGGGAGACGGGCAGAATCGTCCGTTAGGAGGCTGTTAGGAGTTACGCAGACCAGAGATGAGGCTGCCCTGGGCCAGGCAGTGGGAAGTGGGCACACAAGCACCCAGCAAGTTCGGGGGTGCTGGCTGTTTTCTTTTAAAGGAAAGGTGCATGCAGGAAGAGGGAGGAAGAAGCATCTTTATTAATTTTCATTCCCCTTTTGGTTGTTCATCTTGGTTGTTTCCACCGGTCCTGGGACGCGAACCCAGATCCTTGGGATGTGCGTGGACTGTGTTTAGCCAGAGGTGGCGGACCATCTACTACCCCACTGTGGCACGCCGGCTCTGAGTTTCTTTCTTTCTTTTTTGTTTTTAATATTAAAATAAACCTAACATGACACGTACCACCATAACCATCATAAGAGTGTGGCTCAGTGGCATTTCCTGCAGCCCTGCTATTTGCAGCCCTCGCCACCACCCATCCCTACGGCTCTTCCCGTCTTCTCGGGCAGAACCCACACGCATTCCACACCGCCTCCCGCCCCGCCTGCCCCCAGCCCGGCAGCCGCGACTCTGCCCTCTGTCTCTAGGAGGGTGGCGACTCTGAACCCTCCTAGAGGGAGATTCAGAAAGCACGAATCGCTTTGTGGCTGACATTTCCCGCAGCGCAGTGTCCTCAGGTGCCGCCGTGCCGTGCGGGTTGCAGAGTCCCCTCGGGTGTCTGCGGCACGCTGCTTTCCCAGGTGTTGATGGACACATGGGTCGTTTCCGTGTTCTGGCTGCTACGAATAACGATGCTAGGGAGATGGGCTGCAACAGCTCTTCAGACCCTGCTTTCAAATTTTGGGCAGAGAGACACCCAGAAGTGGGATGGCTGGATCCCAGGGCGGTTCTGTCTGGTATTTTCCAAGGACCCTCCCAGTGGCTGTATGTTTCGCGTCCTCACAGGCAGAACAGAGGCTTCCAGTTTCTCCACCTCCTGCCACACTTGTTTTCTCTTTCACAGTGGGCATCCTTCCTGATGTTGACGGTTTTTCACGTGCCCCTGGAGTGTTTGCATCTTCACTTGTGTTCACGTAGACATTTACAGGTGTGTGCACCTTGAGAAATGACTGCTCAGTTCCTTCAGCCACTTCTGAATTGGGTTTTTGTTGTTGATGTTGAATTGTCCGCGTTCCCTCTCTTCTGAATACCATTCCCTTGTCAGACAGGATTTGCAAATACTTCCTCCCGTTCTTGGGTGCAGTTTTATTCGGCGGATAGTGGCCCTGGATGCACACACCTTTTAGGGAGTCCACTGTGCCTCTTTTTTCCTTCGTTAACTGTGCCTCTGCTGTCAGATCCAAGAAGTCCCTGTTTTGAAGGAACAGGTGATGGGACTTGCTGGGTTGGGGTGAGGGTGGGAAAGACAGAGAGAGGTCAAAGCTTTTGACCCAGAAGCATAGCCATCAAGTGCAGGTCAAGGGCATGTTAGAGGAAAATCAGGACCAGCTTTGGGTGCGTTCAGTTCCAGGGCCCAGCTCAGCCTCGGTGCAGGTGATGGGGAGAGAGTCGGCGCCCACGTCTGGGGTGAGGAGAGAGAGTGGGGCGGGAGATGAGCATCCGGGTGTCCTCAGCCTGCTGGACGATGGGGAGGCCTGGCTGGGGGCCTGGGGGAGCTGGGGCAGAGACAAGTAGCAGAGGATGTCCCTCCAGCTACCTCTGCCAGGAAGGCCGGGTTTGGCCCAGAGGAGGGAAAAAGCCTGAACACGTTCTCAAACCAAGAGGTGGCAGAGAGAGAGGAAGACAAGCAGACATCACTTCCTTGGCTTCTGATCAAACCGCCCCAGCTGGGCTGCCGGTTCATGGATGGGGGTTTGGGTGTGTGCGCCCCAGGATCAGAGGCTGGGCCCCTTTCACCTTCACGTCCCCGCCTCGGGCACCAGGCCTGGCCCGGAAGGGTACCCGCCAGGAGGGCTGGACTGAACGAGTGAGTGGGGTCTCGCATGTCCCCTGGAGCAGACGGGAAAGGTGTATGGCGGGACCACACCTCAGCACTTGACAAAGCTTGGTTCTCCAAGGCCTGTTTGACTGAAGTCTAGTGTTCAAAAAGGTGCCCATGCCATCAGCGGGCGCTGGGTGAACCTCCGAGCAGATGAATGTGCCTTCTGACCAGCACCCAGCACCGGCCCCACCCAGGACACCCGCAGAGGTCACCACCCTCCAGCATCCCTTGCCAGAGAGCCTCTGGACCCGCGCTGCGCTTTGGTTGCGCGGAAAGCGCAAAAGTGCCGTGAAACCAGCGTCCACGAAGCCCGCGTGGCTCTCGCATCTGGGCTCGCTCCGCTCAGCCCCGTGTCTGCACGATCCATTCACGTTGTGTCCGACACTCTGGCTTGTTCTCTCTCAGCTGTTTAGTGCGTACAGTATAGTATTTGTTCGTATGTACTTGTCTACCCATCCTCTGGACATTTGGGTCGCTTGCAGTCGGGCTCTGAGCAAGAGCGCGTGGCCTGTGATGCACTTAGCGGTGGATCTTGGGAGCATGAAGAAAGAAGGTGCCCATTTTGCTTTGTCTCTCTTACACCTCAGAACTTTCCAAAGGGACCAAGCAGTTTCTCCTTATGTCACATGCTCGCTAATGCTGATGTTATCTTTTCTTTTAAAGCCATTCAGATGGGCAGTGGTTTCACATTGTCCTTTTCTCCTCTTTACCAAGTGAACAGTTTATTAATAATTAAAGGAAGGCACGGAATGTAATACAGTACAGGCAAGACGGCTCATTATCCTCCATCCCTTCTAGTTATACAACCTGGAAGCTTCCAGAACCCGAAAAAGCTTGCAAAAGTTAGTGTAGTTCCCTTGCGTTCCGATAAGCGACTTTAAGATCATATTTGCAGTTGTTTGAGAGCTGTATAAAAGCAGTTCGAGGTCAGGAATTGACCTCTTAAAGAATGACGACAATATGTATCTCAGAAACCACTCCAAGGTTGCATTGACTCTCATTTGTTCTCACTCTATCTAGAACCACGTTGGGTTTTAGTTTGCATCTGTGTCCCTGGTGGAGCATGAGACTGACTGCCTTTCCTTTTGCGTATTGACTTTTTTTTTTTTTAAGGAAAGGTGCAGGCAGAAATGAAGGTGAGCAGAGGCAGGTAGGAAGAAAGAGAGCGAAGCATTTTATTCTATTCTAGTTGTTCATCTTAGTTGGTTCCCCCCCATCCCCACCCCAGCCTCCCACCCTGTCCTGGGAAGCAAGCCTGGCATGTTGCTTATTAACTCTTTGGATGACCTCTCCTGTGAAGTTTCTCTTCATATTTTCCCATTTTTCTATTGAAATGGTGGTCCTCTTCTTATTGGCTTCCCTGAGCTCTTTATATATTCAGGATATAAATAATCATGTTTGGTGAATACATCGTAAGTTCTTCTTGCACATGGAACTTCTTTTGCTCAGTAAGAACATCCAGTGGATGTTGGAGAAGGCTTCACAGGGAGGAATGTGGACACCTAGGAAGGGCTGGAGCTAAGCACTTAATTAGCCTGTGTGTGGACTCGGGAGCCACAGCCACACGTGAAACGTGGCTAGTGCAGCCAAGGAGTTGACTTTTTTACTTTAATGTGATTTAAATTTAAATTTTCAAAGACATACTCAGTTCCACTCTTATAAAACTTTTAAATATCTGTGGAACATTTGGGGCATGTGAAGGTACTCTTTCAGCTTTAAAGTTTATGAATCCTAAACACAGATCAGGTCTTTCCACGGAAAATGTATCCACATTGAGGTGGGTTGAAACTAGACAGTATACCTCAGACTTCCAAGAATTACTTGGGAATTAGTTTCCAAGAAACGAAAGTGTTTCGTTCATTTTGATTTTTTATTTTGATAGAGGATAATTTTGGGGCTGTCTGGGTTTAAATGAAATCCATGACCACATTTCCTCTCACCTTTTCCTTTTTCCCTTCTCATTGTGGGTACTGGGAAACTGAGAATCTGCCTTGGCCTTCTACTGGGTGGCACTCTCATAAACCCTGGGGAGGAGCTGTCATGCTGTCATGACTGTCATGCGGAGGCCGAGGGGTCCTGGAAGGGTGTAGACCAGGGCTGACCGGGTCAGGTTGTACCCTCTGGCCTCAGTGGTGGAAGATTCCAGAGAATAGGTCCTTTCTGGCCACAGGGAGACTGCCTCGCCCAGGAAGTGTGAGCCGTGCTGCAGTGAGAGAGACTGAGGTTCCCACTCAGGCAGGGTGTCTGCCAGGGCCGGGCAGGCCACCAGGCTGCACCCAGGGGGGAGGAGGAGCCTTGGGGGAGAGGCGGGCACATCCCAGGACTGAGCATCACTCAAAGAGACCTCACACTAAGAGCCAGCGGAGGGACCTCTGCCACAGTGGGTCTGCCTGCTCCGGGGCTCGCTGCTTCAGACACCTGCCAGCCCCTGGCTTTACCCCATTCTGCCTGCTGCCTGTACCCCACTCACGTTTGCTCTCCCACCTCCTGCCGCACAGCCCTGCACCCCACCACTCACCTGGACCCCAGGACTTTCCTCACTCACGTTGCCTCTTGAGAGCTGAGAGGTAAGCAGTGCACGTGGGTGGTGGGTCTCCCTGGGCTGGGTCTCTGGGGAGTGGCTGTACGGAACCCTGGGGAGGGGGGATGCTCCAGTTCTCAGGGTGGCGTTGCTCTCCTATCACTGTGTGTTGGTGCTTTGCTGCTTTGGAAACCGAGGTTCAGTTTCCTTGCGGAATGCTGACCACGTAGGAGGCCACGGCCGCCACTGCCATGCCATCGGTCAGTGAGCGGTCAAGGGCAGGGCGCTGCCCCTCTCTAGCCTCAGTTTCTCCATCTGTCAAGTGGGGAGATGGCAGTGCTAGCCACAGGCAGTCGCGTGAGGGAGTAAGCATGTGAAGCAGCCCTGCTCCGGTCCTGGGCAGGGCTCCGACGGCAGCTCTGTCTGTTGGCTGATCTGTTTCTGCAGGGAGCGGGATGGGTCCGTTTCAGCGGCAAAGACTGAGGCTGCCCAGCCTCTTGGCTCCAAAGCCCTTCCCCTCGTTAGCGCACCCCCTCCTCACCTTCCCCCAGAGCCCTGGAGTCACCACTTCTGTGTGACAGCTACTCCGTCCTGGATGAAGGGGCACAAGGCATCCTTCCCAGGTGCCCGCGGGTGCTCGGCCCCTGGAGCCCGTGCCTGCCCCTGTGACCTGCCTTCCTGCAGTGAGCTGCTTTCTTGCGCCAGGCAGGTTGGCTGGAAGCTGGCACGGACGTGGCCAAGTCTTAGAAGACAGAGCTGGGAAGGGCCTGAGTGCCTGTGGACTCGGATTCTGGTTGTCCACAGCCCAGCCTTGGTCTCTGCGTCCAGAAATGGGAGGTCGTCAGCTTGGCTGAGAAAGCAATGAAGGGGCACTTGCAGACTGCCGGTGGGGCTCTGGAGGGCACTTCAGCAGCGTCTGCTGACAGGGAGAAGGGTCTGTGGCCCCCAAGCCAGCCGCCCACTTTTAGAATTGTGCTTGGTGAGTGTGCGCCTGTGTGGGAATGCCCAGGGTCTGCTTCAAATGCAGATTCTGACTCAGGGGCTCCAGGGCGGACCAGCAAGCTGCCGGGAGACCCCAGGGTGCCCCTGGCACCTGGGCACAAGGAGACCTGACCCTTCGTGAAGGAGCGCATGGTAGCGAAGATGGAAACAGCCTACATGTCCCCTAGGAAGGCCTTGGCCAGGACTGCAGGACCCTTCTTGGCAGGGGTGCTTTGGAGCAGCTCAAAAGCGGGCAGGGTCCTGTTGCTGTGTCACTGATGGATGTGACCCCACACTGCACAGGGTCTGGTGCATGTCCAGTGAGGGAACCGATGCCCTGACTCGCGAGGCCCTGCCTCCCAGCGCGGAGCAGCGAGTGGTCTCCGAGTCTCCGCGCACGCGTGGCTGGTGTTCAGCACGGGCTGCTCCTGTGGTGGGGTGGCCCGGGGCCTCGCGCCGTGTTTTGCAGCAGCCTGGCCACCGCCCCTCAGAGGAGTCCTGGCTGTGAAACCCTGGCTGTCTGCTCACATTCAAAACCAGCCCCTGCGGAGAAGCGGAGACGCACTGGTGTGACGTGGCAAGTGTGCAAGGAGGCAGGGGGGATGAACGGGAAGAGGGAAGGGTGGCCGTTTGGGAGGGCAGCGAGGCCCTGCAGGAGTCCCCTTCCCTCAGGGCAGCTGGTGCGGCCAGTCCCTCCCCAGACTGGTCAGAGTGGTTACCTCTCAGGGAGGAGGCAGAGGCCAGGCTTGATGATTTTGCTTCAGAGACTTAGGCCTTCTCTGTATTGCTTTGTTTCACTATGCAGATTGTATCTGGGGCTTCAGTAATGAATGCCATCTTAAAAACAGGACACCATGGTACTGCACACCCTGGTGGAGGAGCAGTTTGGTCAGTTACCTCCGGCCAAAGCACAGTCCACGTACATCCCCAGGACCAGGGTTTGTGTCCCAGGCAGGGGAGAGCCACCAAGATTAACAACTGAATAAAATAAATGCTCCCTCCACCTCTCTCTCCTGCCTGCCTACTCTCCTTCACTCCTGCCTGCACCTTTCCTTAAAAAAAAGGGCCTGGTACCAGGACCCACTTCTCGAGTTCTGAGGATTCAGTGAAACATGGAGCTGACTCCGTCAACCAACTCAGTGCCTGGCACGAGGGGGCAGTTGTTTGATGGTGTTGGTTCCTCTGTAGCCCCTAAGCATACAGGGACAGCTTAGTGCCTCTGTGCCTTTGGGAAAACTGGAGCTCAGAGAGGGTAAGGAACTTTCCTGAGGCCACACAGCAAAGTAGGAGGAAATCCATCTTCGTGGCTCTGAAGTAGGAACCATTTCTCCTCTGCCACCCTGTGGCTTCTGCCAGGCACGCGGTGGTCACCCCTGTGGGCCACAGGTGTGTGTGGGCTGCTTCAGGTGCCCAGCTTGGGGATCGCTTGACTGTCACCACACAACTGGCACCCAGGAAGCGGGCAGGGCTGGAAGCGGCAGGGGTGTAGCTGGAGGCGGGTTGTGTTGTTTTTTCTCAGCAGCACCGGGACGACTGCCAAGGACGGGGAGCCTGTGGCGGAGGGCCTTGGCAGAGATAGCCCTGCAGGTGGGCACTGGCTGCCAGCCCCGTGCAGCTTCCGAGTCCTGCTGCCTCTCTCCTGCTCAGACGCCTGCCGTGGCTCCCCAGTACCCCAATCCACATTTCTCCTGTGCCTGCCAGGTCAGCATTCCCTGTCCTACAAGGGAGTCTCCACGACACAGCTAGATTCCTAATAGCAATAATAGCTCTCATGAGACCCAGAGGACCTGAGGTTTGCCGGGCAGGGTACTAAGTGTTTGCATGCCTTGTCTTGTTGAATCCTTGCAAGAGCCATATGGCACTGCTGCAAGTTGGAATCTCATTTTACAAATGAGGGAACTGATGCCAACAAGGATTCAGTGTCTTCTGCAAGGTCGTAGACTGGTGGCCCAGTCTGAATCTACAACCTGACACCAGACCCAGGCTTTTAACCAGGAGCTGCCTGTTGTTGTTAGCAGCAGGGACCGGCATGATGCCCTGCGGGAGGAGGGCACTCCGGGTGCCTGAGCTGGGCGCTGGCCTGGCTGCTCTGTGCTTGGCTGTGACAGTGACCGAACGCACCTTTGTGGCGTGGGCCCTGCCCTGAGCCCTGACTCAGCAGTTGTCTCTCTGTCCTCTGAGGCAGGCGGTTCAGCCCCGTTTACAGGTGAGGAAACCCAGGCTGCTGAAATAACCAACCCTGGTCTCGTAGCCTCTTCTCGGCAGAGCCAGACATGACCCTGGTCCCACCCAGGCCCTTAACCACGGAGCGCCAGTGCCGTACCCCCAGCCCCTGTGTTCTCAGGATGTCCTGTGTCTGTGAGGCGGGAGGGCGAGCGGGGCACTGGCCAGAGAAGGAAGGAAGAGCACCCTGGGCAGAAGAACAGGGGCGTGTTCCTGCTGGCGACCACGAGCTGGCCAGACCCCACGCGACGGAACCAGACTTGTTCAGCCAGGTGTTTTCCCTTCAGCTTGAGTCTGGGCAGCCAGGACCTGTCCCTGCGGGTGCTGCTAGACTCGAGCATCCAGGGAGCCAGGCACCAGGCTTCTTGCCATGACCCCTCTGAGCCATCGAGCCCCAAGTGGTGGGTTCCATCAAGGCGGGACGCTGAGACTCAGAGAGGGAAGAGCCCCGTCTGCCATCCCCTTTGCCGCTCATGTCCTGGAAAACTGGGAGCATCAGGGTGTCTGAGCCACAGGTACTGGGCGGGGGCTTTGCGCGCATCAGGACTGTTGCAGGCACGTTGGATGCATCATCTTTTATCCTCTCAGCAGCCTGAGGAACGAGGACACTGACTCCTTTTATTCCTTTCTAAATGTGAGCCACGAATACCTCTTTTCACGGTGAACTCTGAAATGGACACATTGATTCAGGCATGAAAACGAAGAAGTTGGGTGTGGGCAGGGAGAGAGAGGGCCCAGCATGCCCCTGGATACGTGGCGGGGAAACTGAGTCCTGGTGAGGGAAGAGGCTTGTGGGGTCTTCACCGGGACCAGGGCCGGGGCTCACTCCTCTGTCCTCTCCAGGCTGGCTGGCCCATCTCTGTCCCCACAGACTGCAGACTTGGTGCCTACGTGTTCCGTGGAAAGGACTTGCAGATAAAGATAAAGACAGGATTGGCGAGTCCCCACCACCTCCTAAGACATCCGGGAGATGTCGGGGCTCCCAGAGGTGGCCTCTTGTACCCCAGGAAGTTGTGCATGTGTGTCCTGCTCCCAGAGGCTTATAGTGACCACCGAGGGGTCGAGCCTGGCACATACAGCGCAGGTGAAGCAGCTCTGTCTGCATTGGGGGAGTGAGGGTCAGACCTCAGTTTCAGTCCTGGCCTCGCCCCTCCCAGCCTCATGGTTCTGGACAAGTGCTTAGTTGACGACCCCAAGCCTCCAGTTCCTCCCCTGTGAAATGGGACGTGATGGTGTCTCTGTCCTCGGGCGCGGGTGGCAGTGGGTGATGCCGTGTGTCCAATGCCCTCAGCGCGATGCTGCTGAGAGTGAGCATCGTGCATTTGCATCACTGGTGACAGCTTGCTAAGGACTATGTGTCTCCTCGACAGCCCTGTGCACCCTGTTTCACGGGACAAAACCAGGGCACAGGGAAGCTACGCATCTTGCCCAGAGCTGCACAGCTGGGGAGTGTCAGAGAAGAACCCGGCTCTGGTTCCTGACACCTGTCCTGTCCTGTCCCCTGCGCCGCTATCCTCCTTGGTTGGTACGCCGTGGCTATTTTAGGAAAAGGAATGAAGAGGCTGCCAGTTGAGCTCAGTGTCGGGGGGAGGTGACAGTGTATACAGCTGGAGCTCAGTAAATGCTTGCTTCAGAGCAGAAGCTGCTGTGGAATTTTGCAGGACAGGCTGAGCGGAGCAGCTCAGGAGGGGCCTTCCTAGGAGCTCGCTTCCACCAGCTGCTTCAGGGCTCCCAGCGGCCCCTTGTGATCAGGCTGGGTGGCCCTGGGGGTCCCAAGCCCCCTGGCTCCAGGTGAGGGGCGAGCAGAACCCCACGCTGTCCATCAGGGTCTTGGTCTGGAGGGGCCCCAGGCCACAGGGCTGGGAGCCGGTGAGCCCTCGCCTCAAGTGTGCGCAGGGCGGTAGATGGTGTTTCGGGGCCGACTTGAAAAATCAAAACAAACAGATGAACCTTGACATTTTGCTGAGTGAAAGAAGTTCGTCACCAAAGACCATGCTGTGTTGTTCCATTGCTGTGAGCTGCTCAGAGGAGATGAGGCTGCAGAGTGGAGGAGGGCGGTGGCTGGGGCTGGAGGTGAGGGGCGGGTGACCGCTGAGGACTGGGGCTCTCGCTGACGTTGACCGCGGTGATGGTGACAGCTCGGCTGTGCTTCAGGTAGGGCGTTTGCAGGAAGGTGGGCTATGTCTCAGTTATTAAAAAGCTCTGAATGCTAATGACCTGCCACCAACAATCGGTCATGATTTTAAATGAAAACAGAATTAGTAGTCTGAGGTTTATTTCCCTTTCTGTCTGCGCGGGGTCACTATTTATCCCGTTTCAAAAGTCAGTCTTTTGTTCAGCATTGTTTCCTTCATTTTATAATAGTGCCCGGACATCACTGATCTTTCCTGCCTAGTCGGGGCACCCACTCAGTTCTCACTCCAGGCCGTCCTCGCTTGCCCGACCCTGTCCGGGTGCACCTCTTGCTCCCCTTCGTGCGCTGGGGCCTCCCGGCGCCTCGTCCTGCCTCCTCCCAGGAGCCCCCGCACAGTCAACAGACGAAGCCAGAGAGGCCCACCCGAGCCCGAGGACAGAGCAGGAGTCTTTCCCATGTCACCCTCTTCTCAGTCACAGCATTTGGCTCCCTTCCGGCTTCCCTCCTTGGGGACAGCTCCCTGGTCCTCAGCAGCTCTTAACCGGCCTCCAGCCCTCATCTTCTAAGCCATCCCACACTGGAGAGATCCTGTGTCCCCTCCGAGGCCCAGTCTCAGCAAGGGCGACTTCCTACTGCCCCCAGATCACCCCAAATGTCTCCCTTGCCCATCAGGGTCTGGCCCCATTGGGCTCCGCTGACCTCCTCCCCTCGAGTTTCCCATGGCCGACATCCTGCTGCCCTTTCTCCATGAAGCACCCGCCTCACTTCGTCCTCTCCTAGGAGGGGTTGTAGGACCCCTCTTACAGACGAGAGAAGAGAAAGCACTGTGAGGTGTGGGCAGAGGCAGGGGCCACCCATGCTGGCCAATGCACACGGGTGACGCGTCCCCGCTGGGGACAGGGAGCAGGGCCCTGTTCTCCTTCCCTTTGGGGCCGTGTGTCCTGGGTCGAGGCCAGGGTCACCCCCACTCCAGTCTCTCAAGTCCTCCACCCACTTCTGACTCGAATGTGTATCCAGGGTCATGTGCCGGGGCTGGGTGCCAGTGAGGGTGGCGCCCATGCTTCTTCCACAATTGTGCCTTTGTCTTCTGCTTTTTAAAAGTACAATAAGACACTCAGCCACTCTTCACCGTACACCTGCGAGTCCTCTTGGTGGGCTGCTCTTGTGTGCAGTGGGCAGAGCGGGAGGCCCAGGTGCCCCCAGCAGGAGGGCGGCCGCAGGAGCCAGAGTCTGGCTTTGATGGGGACAAGCCTGACACACTCGGTGACCCTGCTTCCGCCTCGCCTCCTGGAGGTGTCCATTCGCAGTTGTGATCGCAGCAGCTGGGCGTGGTCGCCTGCGGCACCACGCGTTTATATCCGGCTGCCGCAGACCCCTCTTCTCACCCCGCGCGCGTCCGCCAGCCTGTGCGCCACTCTGTCTGCTGTTGCTTTAAGGTCGGAGCGTACCGGTCACGCGGTCACAGCCTTCTGGGTCGTTGTGTTCTTAGCCAGACCTTCCTGTAATCGGTGTCCCTGGGGCCCTCTGTATTTCATTCACTGGAAAAGACTCCTCTGGGAAAGATCCCAAGGTTTCACCAGACGGTGAATGTCCCTGCGTCCCTGCCCTGACCTGTCCTGCCCCGTGAGTGTGGACACCCGCTTCCCCAGCTGCTGTCTCTCTCTCGGAACCTGCTCAGGGAAGAGCTTGCTCACGTGCTTACTGCAGGAAGTCAGCAGTGTGCCCTCTGTCAGTGGGCACGGCCCCTGGCTGCTCAGACTTGGGCCTACAGTGCCCCTCGGCCTCCTGTCCCCGTCCTGGCCCTGGCCCCTCGCGGTGTCTTTCTCACACTCCTGTTTCTGTTGCTCTAGACTCTGCCAGCAGGTCTGTTCTCCTAGGAAGTGATAGTACACAGTCGTGGCTCCTGTCTCTGGACTGTCGCTCTCTGTGGCCTTGGGACTGACCCGCAGGGGCTGAGGATGAGAGTGCTGTTTGCACCCTTATTCTGGAGGACATAGGAGTGAGGCCCAGAAAGGAGAAGTCGCTGCCTCCAGGTGGCATGGCTGGTGAGTGGCCCAGCCCTGAGTGCCCAGTCCGGACCTGTTCTCCTCCCACCCTGCCCTCTGTGACCAGAGCGCTCCAAGTACCCAGTCCTCAGGTGCTACCTCTGCCTGAAGCAGTATTGCATCGGGGCTCAGCACCTGGGTCACACAGGCCCCTGGGCCCCGCACGTCCTGCCACGTGAGAATTTATGGGAGCAGAACACAGGGACGGTGTTTTAACAATTTTAGGCGATTCTGCCACACGGAGACATTTGAGAACTGCCTAAAAGGGAAGAGAGGACCCGCCTTCGAGTGATTTTTTTTCTCTTCTTTCCCTGTTGAGTCCTGGCAGACTTTTCTTGACTAGCTGCCTCGGGGTCGTCAGAGGTCTCATCCCCAGGGCCAAGTCTCCCCAAGTCTGCGTAAGACAGTTGGAGACTGAGGTGGGGAGGCCAGCAGACCCAGTGGGAAGGCGGTAGCCATGGTGACAGAATGTTCTGGAGCTGGTTCCCAAGGGGAGGGCTTACAGGGCTGGTGGCTGAGCTGGGCACTTGGGCACTGGGCACCCCTCCAAGGCTGCTCTGTGAGGGCCGGGACTCACTCCATAGTGGCGTCCTATGCCTCCACCCTGCTCTCCTATCTTGGAAACTCCTTAATCTGCTGAGTTTGGAGAAATCATGCTGAGTTAGAAAGTTCAGATGAGTTTCAACCCCAGTCGTGTGGTCTGCAAGTAAATGTCACCTCTGCTTTGACCCTTGTGGCCACTCCCACCGGGGGCACTTGCCGTGGCAAGCCTGTCACACAGACTAAGTGTCTCACTTGCTGTCATCTTGCTCCCGAGGCTGGGTCCTTTGTCTGCTGCCCCACGTGGTCCAACTTCTCAGTCAACACGAGACACACAGTAGGTGCTCAAGAAGCTTTTTGGAACGAATGACTCTGGGACTGAAGGGGTGTCAGGCTGAAAGTCCTGCGCCTGCAGAGGTGACTCAGGGTGGCCTGGTGGGGAAGGGAGCGCCAGCCCCTTCATCCTCTCCTGCTGCCCGCACTTTATAAGCCTCATGATGTGAGGCCGTGGGTGGCATGTTGGGTCACTTCCGCTCCCCAGCACTCCACCTCCAGCTTCTCACCTGTAGATGGGTAAGATCCCGTCTTCAAAGGTTCTGCCTAGGACGGAACCAGAAAGCCCACGTGTAAGTAGCTCTGGCCCCTGCGATGCTGCCCTAACACGTTCTCACTGCGTCCGCCTTCCGCTCCCTGGCGAGGCACCTCCCTCGCACGCGCCACGTCTCGGGGGCCAGGCGCCACCTGTGGCTCCCGTGAGGCGCTGTCCCCACCCCCATTTTATAGGCGAGGAGACTAAGACTCAGAGCTGAGTGGCTTACCCAGGTCACGGAGCTGGCAGCTGGGGGAGCTGGGATGTGAGCCCTGGTGGGCTGGCTCCCTGAACACCTGGCACGCGCTCACTTGCTCACGTGCTCGTTCCTGCTGCCACTGGCGAGCCAGGGAGGCACTCTGAACGCCGCCTGAGGCGCCCCCGCCCTGGGTAGTGAGCGCACGTCCTGTCGTCTCACCTGTGCTTTGTGTCTGCCAGTCTCTGGCTGGTGTGGCCATCTTGCCTTTGTCAGCCGTGACCTGGGGATCCCAGACCCTCACCTGCCATCAGGGGATTGAACCAGATCGGACACAGTGCCACGGTCTGGGGTGAAGCACAGAGGAGCTTAACCTGCGCTGATGTCCCTGCTCCAGGGAAGCCCTCCGCGTGCCCAGCTGCCTTCTGGCCGGTGCTGTCCCGCAGAGTCCTTTACAAAGGATAGGAATGTTCTAGAGCAGGGGCCCACACACGCCTATAAGTGCTCCAAGAGTCAGTGTTTCGGGTTCTGTGGAGCATTCAGTTTTTGCTGCTGCTGCTGCTTTCCCCTCCCCTCCCCTCCTTTCCTTCCCCTCCCTCTCCCTCACCTCGTCCTCTTTCCCTTAAAACCTGAGGGCTGAGTGCACCCTGGTGGCCTAGTGTTCTAGTACACCCTGGGCACAGTCCACATATACTCCAAGGTCCCTGGTTCAAGACCCGGGCCAGGGGCAACAGCTGATGTGAACAGCTACATGGAAAGACAGTATTTCTTCTGCCTCTCTCTTCCTGCCTGTCTACTCGCCTTCATCCTGCCTGCACCTTTCCTTTAAAAAACACAAAAAAAATGTGGGGCCAAGGGCTGTATATGAGCCAAAGGCCATAGTTTACCAGCCCCTCTGAGATCTGCCCTGTCCAGCACCTCAGTCACTGGCCACTGTATGGCCATTTGAAACGTGGTCAGTGCAGATGAAGAGCTGAGCGGTACATTTTCTTTCATCTTACATGCAGTCCCTATCTGTGGCTTTGTGCCCTGAGATGCACCAACAGCTGCAACTGACCACAGGCTCTGGGATCTCCATCCGCGGCCTGAAAGAGTCCTTGGGTCGCGGGCGCAGCCTGGCCTCTCTGGCCTCTTGGGACACTGCAGGCCACCGGGCTACAGCCCTCATGCTCCAGCAGCCTCAGTGCCGACCCTCCTCCTGCTTCTTCCAGCAGGCAGGCCTCCCTGTACCTGCCAGGCTGGTGCCTGCTTAGCTTGGGGCGGGGCAGGGGCTGATTGCCATGGTTACGCCAGGCACCTTCTCCATCTGGGCTTAGATGTGCTAATCATGCTGGTATTTGGGGGATCAAAAACAAAAAAAAGTGACAAGGCAAAAAGCAAAGGGAAGGAGGGTCAAGAACACTGCACTCCTGGCTCCTGGCTGCTGTGGCCAGGAGAACAGGAGCCAGATTTTTGAGAGCCGGCTCTCATCTTACTGAAAATCCCCAACAACCCTGTATACAGAATAGAAAACTGAGGCTCAGAGAAATAATAATCTGTGTCGCCAGATTTTTAAGAGCCGGCTCTCATCTTACTGAAAATCCCCAACCCTGTATACAGAATAGAAAACTGAGGCTCAGAGAAATAATAATCTGTGTCGTCAGGGAGTCGTTCAACTCCAGGGCTGCATTCTTTTTTCTTTCTTTTTTGTTAAGGAAAGGTGCTGGCAGGAATGAAGGCAGGCAGGCAGGCAGGGGAGGAAGAAGCATCTTTATTTTATCTAGTTGTTTATCTTGGTTGTTCCCCCTGCCCTGGGCCTTGAACCAGGGACCGAGGGTGGTATGTACACTATGCCGGGTGCATAAGCTGCTAAGCCACCAGGGCACACCCTGAGCTGCATTCTTTAACCACCCTGCCTGCTGAAATGGAAGGAGACTTAGCCTCAGGCTCAGTGTGATTCCCGCAGTGGCTCTCCATTGTCACCTTTGTAAAACGGGGAAGGTGAGGGTCACACTGAAAACCCTCCCTTGTCCCGATTGGTAGGGACACAGCATTGAGATAGACACCAGGATCCCCGGCTTCCACACTCGCCTGTCCAAACTTCATCCAAGCCCCGTCACTCAATGGCCTCGTTGCTGTAGCTCAGAGTCGGGCTGGGCGGTGGTGCCTCACAGACCTGGCAGGCAGTCCTGGCCCTGGCATTTTCCCAGGTCAGTTGCTCTTCCTCTTGGTGGTACTGTGTCATTTGTAATCATAGTTCTGTCCTCTTGGATGACACGAGGCATGTTAGGTAGCGGTGGCAGTGCCTTGTCTAATTCCAGGGGGCGCCGTATTTATTGTCGGCGCACTCGTGCCCTCGGAGTTGGGCAGTGCACAGCCTGTTCCGCTGTACGCAGCAGCCCCAGGTGGTGATGAGTGCTGTGGCAGATTCTGCATATTTCCAAATTGCTTTTCCTGAAGTCCCTGGGCCAGGAGGGAAGGAGAAGCCGGTGGACAGAAGCGCTGCCTGAGGCATCAGTGCCTGACCTCAGGTTCTCCGCTCACACTTCTGCCCAAGAAGTGAGTTGCTTCATTCCTTGTGGGACCAGGCAAGTTCAAACCCCGTCTGGACATCTTGGGTGGAGTGGCCGCCCCCTGCTGTGCAGCTCACCCCCACATCACTGTTGATGCCCTTGGGGAGCCCCGCTCTCTGACCCTCTCAGAGCACCTAGCCCTAATGCAGCATCTCGCCTGCCTCCGCAGGGCTCTGCCAACCAACAGCCTTGGTGAGTGGCCAAGAGGACTGGAAGCCCGGGATGAGAGTGCCCAGAGGAGGTAAGTGCCTTCAGACGGCCTGAGTCCCCAGCACCTTGGGAAACAGTCCTTGGCACCACCACCTCCATGCCCCGGCCCTCCACCCTCATTACTGGGTAGGGGAGCAGACTTCGAGCAGGCTTTCTCCTCTGTTAGAAATGCAGTTCTAGACAAAGCTAGACCCCAGCAGCATGGAGGGGGCCGGCCCCACCCGCCTTGTCTCTTGGGAAAGTGGTTCTCCTGGTGATGGGAGCCTGAGTCCCAGAGCAGACGGTGGGCTGCCCAGCATCACGGAGCAGATACACGGGCAGAATCCAAAGCCTCTGGCATCGCATTTACAGTGCGATGTTCTCCATGTGCTGGCTCAGTGCTTCACACGACAGTTCCTTGAATCTTATAGTTGCTCCCTGAGAAAAGGTTATTCATGTCCCCCACCATGCCCTCCTGTTTTTGGAAGAGAAAACGGAAGCGGAGAGAGGATGTCTGTCACCAAGACCAGAGCTGGCGAGTGGCCGAGGCAGGATTTCAACCTGGGGTTCTAGGAACACGATTCTGAGTCTCTCCGCTCCCCTAAGTGCCAGCACCTCCCTGACACCCCAGCGTGTGGTGGGGTGGAGGGCAGGCCTGGGTCCCTGCAGGGGCCTCTGCCCTCCACAGGGGTCCCCAGCTCCAGCAGCCAGGATGCCACCTCTTGTTTTGCGGTGTCCCAGCTGCTTTCTCGCAGCCAGGTCGCCCTGATTTTCCTTCTCCTGCCATCTTTTGAGTCTTAGCTGTCTTCTGCTCACATGTGACCTGCCAGCTTTAAGTTGTTTTTTCCTGGTGGCAGGAATAGGCCTCTGTCTGGGTCCTGTCTGGGACAGTGGCCAATTCAGCCTCAGCCTGGCCCAGTCCCGGCTGCCTCTCTGGCCCTGTGGCAGCGAGCATGTTGCTACTTCTCTCTGAGCTGCTGATTGTGACCTTGCTGCCCCAGAAGTGATGGGAGGACCGCATTCCCTGAGGCATGGACAGGCTCCAGCGGAGCAAGAGCTGATAAACTTAGAAACGCAAAACTCGAGCACTTTGCTTGAAGGGCTGTAGGCAGAGTCTGTGTGAAGCAAGCCTGCTGACCTGGTAACATTTTCCTTTTCCTGTCTCTCCCGTCTTCCAGACCTTCCTCCTTGGTGTTTAATATCCACATCACTTCCAGCACCACAAACATAAGCTTGAGAATAAGCACACGTGCAGCACACACACACACACGCGTGCACACGCACACACGCGCACACACACAACTTTTCTGGAAACAACCTTCCAAATGATTTCCTTTTCTCCCTTCCTCTGCTATCCCCCTTTGCCATCTGTTTCCCCCTAAGCTCTATTTTCTCACTTCCCTTAAGTGTCTGTGAGAAAGGGTGATTATGCTAATTCCAGCTAAAGTGTGATTGGCAGTCCCCAGGGGCACTGGAATAATAATTCTCTTTGGCAGACTTCTGTCTCAGGTCTGAAGGGAGTATTCAGTGAGCACTTGAAGAAGCAGAGGGGTCCTTGGGGGGTTTCTAAGTGGCTCTCCCTCCTCCCCATGGAAGGCAGCCCTGAAATTAGATTCTTCCATCCCAGACCCTGAATTCAGGGCACCCCTGAAAGCCCCACACTGCCAGCCACGTTTCATCAGCGCATTTTTCTGGGGAGAGAGTCCCGAGCTGCCTTCTAAGGCTTTAAGAGGCTTGTGACCCTGGGTGGGACCCTCTTTATCAGTGGCTCCGGGACCTCACAGTAGCCTTTGTGACAGCAGACCGGCTCCTCCTTGCAGCCGAGGAAGTCCTGGCTCAGATGGAGGAGCTCTGTTCGGAGAGGTGACTGTCCTGAACAGCCAGGGAGGAAGGGCCCGGCGTCTCGGCAGCTGTGCCCCAGGCAGACACTGTGCCCCTGCCTTGTTTACTTTCCCTTTGCTGGGACCTGCAGGGCCTCCCGCCACCTGCTCCGTGGTCCTTGGCCTCCTGTCCAGAGGGGAATGTGGTCTCCCCACTCCTCGCTCCGGTCCCTGCACCTTGGCCAGGACACTTGTCGCTCCTGGACGTGCATGGTGCTGTCCTGCCTGAGCTTTTGCTCTGACTGGCCCCTTTGCTAAGAACACCCTCCTGTCTCTTCCCTTCCTGGCTCTGAAACGCCACCTGTGTAGGCATCAGGGCTGTCTCTTGCAGGAAGCCTCCCCTCACCTCCTCAGAGAGAACTGTCACCTCCTGCCCCAAAACGTGGGTCCGTGTAGACTCTGGGGACTGAAGCTGTCTCTTAGCTCCGCGGCCCAGTGCCTAGTACACCGTAGGCGCTCATTACCTTTGGAATAAATGACTAAGCAATGACTGTGGGAGCCACCGCTAATATTCCTTCAAACACCTCCTATGAGCCAGGCCTGTGTCTCCGTCGTTAACGGCTCATTTCCAGCTCCTGCGGGGCCTTGGAGGTTGACACACTTAGACCCGTCCTACAGCCGCTGCTCGGAGACGTGCGGTCTTTGTCCCAGCTCACAAAGCACCCAGACAGAGCTGGAACCCAACCTAGGCCTCCTGCTCCTGGAAGACCAGCAGCCTCAAGCCCTCCCTTCGATGGCGTGGGGGCGAAAGCTTGGGAGCACCGCGGGGCGTGGCGGCCGGAGTGTGGCGCGTGGCCCGCGTGAGCCTGCGCCTTCCGTGTTGGACCCAGGCTGCAAAATCCAGGGGCTCGAGGGCAAACTGGGGAGGAGGGCAGCTCTGTCCTTTGAGGGGACTGAAGAAGGCGGGGCTTGGACTGGGTGGTCCCCTTCTTTTCCAAAGAAGCCCCTACCTGAAGACTTGCCGGCGAAGTTCATCATCTTTATTGGCAGTGCCTTGGAGGGGAGAGGGGTGCAGGCTTGGGGTCTTCATTCATGTCCTGAGTCATCCTGCCTGCCTGCCTGCCTGCCATCCAGCTGTGTCCCCAACCCCCACTCTCCCCGCTCCTTGCCCTCTAGCCTGGGCAGCCTCATTTTAGACTCTCAGACACCCCAAGCCCTTTCCTGTCTCGGGGTTCTTACACTCTGTCCCTTCTGTCTGGAGCCACCCTTCTGCACATCTTCACATAGTCAGCCGCTTACCTCTCCGGTCTGGGTGGCTGTCCCGCCCCACCAGAGGCCCTCCTGATCCCCTCCCTCCCCTCCTGATCCCTCCCGTGGTGTCTGACTCATCTCTTTGCACGTCTAAGGTTCTCACCATCCGGCCATAGCTTGGTGCTGTCTTTCCCACTAGGACATGAGCCCCCTGAGGGGCGAGGCCAGGCTGCTGCGTCCCCTCCCCTCTCCCCACCACTGCACACGGCGCCTGGCACCGGTGCATACTTCACAAGCACTTACTGCTTGAGTGGATGGAGACTCTGGCAGCAGTGCGGTTCAGGACATTCTGCATCGTCTTCTGCGAAACATCTCTTGCCAGGGCAGAGTGGCTGTTCAAAGCGGATGCCGGAGCCGGCTGGCCCTGTTCTCAGTCTTGGACCCCAGCTTGGCTGCTTCCCATCTGGGTAGCCTTTCCTGCCTTGGTTCTTCCTCCCCTGCAGTGACACCTCAGAGCACTGACTCTGGGCCCGGCCCCGCGCATCAGCCAGCGCACGGTCCGTGCGTACTGAGCACCTTCTAGGGACCAGACAGCAGATGCCGTGGAGGCAGCATGAATGCAGCAGGCACGGACATTGTCCTCGTGAGGCGGCGTGCTGCTGGGGTGGGACCTGGTGCAGTGCTGTTTTCCCCATCTCAGAACACGTTTTCTCCATTTGTCAGTTGGGGAAACGGAGGCCCGGAGTGGCTGAGGAACTGGGCAGGGTCCCAGAACTACTGATGACAAGGGATTGGAGCCCAGGCCTTCAGGCTCCCGTTTCCTGGGTTGATAGTAGCTTCTGCCCGGAGGATCTCCTGAGCTGGGTCTAGACGTGCCCACCCCGAGCGGGCACAGCAGCCCCACTGTGGAAACTTGCTGCTGGAGTTCTTTATTGGCAGTGTCTTGGAGGGGCGAGGGGTGTGGGCTCGGGGTCTCCATTCATGTCCTAAGTCATCCTGCCTGCCACCTGTCCCCCCAGCCCCCACGCTTCCCCTTCCTGGCCCCAGCGCCTCATTTTAGGCTCTCAGACACCCCAAGCCCTCTCCCGTCTGGGGGTTCTTACACTCTGTCCCCTCAGCCAGAAGTGCTCCTGAAACCTGAAGCCTGTTAACAGGCTGTGGACGGTCCAGGCCCTCCCTGAGCCCCAGCATCCTTCTTTTTCCGCAGATGTGAGCCCACTGGACCTCCCGCTGACCTGCGGCTGAAGCAGGTGCCCCACCCCAGGCCCAGCATGCGCCTGTCCATCCGGAGGGCGCTGCTGGTGGCCAGCTGTGCCCTGGCCCTGGTGCTGGCGGTGCAGCTGGGGCAGCAGGTGCTGGAGTGTCGGGCGGTGCTGGGGGGCCCCCGGGGGCCGCGGCGGGCCATGCGGCCGGAGCAGGAGGACCTGGTGATGGTGGGCGCGGACCACGTGGAGTACCGCTACGGCAAGGCCATGCCCCTCATCTTCGTGGGCGGTGTGCCCCGCAGCGGCACCACGCTGATGCGTGCCATGCTGGACGCCCACCCCGAGGTGCGCTGCGGCGAAGAGACCCGCATCATCCCGCGCGTGCTGGCCATGCGCCAGGCCTGGTCCAAGTCGGGCCGCGAGAAGCTGCGTCTGGACGAGGCGGGCGTGACGGACGAGGTGCTGGACGCCGCCATGCAGGCCTTCATCCTGGAGGTGATCGCCAAGCACGGCGAGCCGGCCCGCGTGCTCTGCAACAAGGACCCCTTCACGCTCAAGTCCTCCGTCTACCTGTCGCGCCTGTTCCCCAACTCCAAGTTCCTGCTCATGGTGCGCGACGGCCGCGCCTCCGTGCACTCCATGATCACGCGCAAGGTCACCATCGCGGGCTTCGACCTCAGCAGTTACCGCGACTGCCTCACCAAGTGGAACAAGGCCATCGAGGTGATGTACGCGCAGTGCCTGGAGGTGGGCAGGCACAAGTGCCTGCCCGTGTTCTACGAGCAGCTGGTGCTGCACCCCCGGCGCTCCCTCCAGCGCGTCCTCGACTTCCTGGGCATCGCCTGGAGCGACGCCGTCCTGCACCACGAGGACCTCATCGGCAAGCCGGGGGGCGTGTCCCTGTCCAAGTGAGTGGGCCTGGCCTGCGGGGGCGGGGCAGGGGCGCCCGGGGCCTCCTGTCCTCGTGCACGAGCTCCTCCCAGGGCACCTGGAGTCAGGCTTGAACCCCCATCTGCAGAACTTAAGAGCGTGTGCACCTCAGCTCGGCGCATCCAGGCATTGTGGGATCAGACTGCCACCTCTGTGTGTCCGTCCTTATCAGGCCCAAGGGAAAAAGCTAAGACTCACTGAGACTTGGCAACGTGCCGTCCATTCTTCTATCACACACTCAGTTTCTCCCCCTGAACTGAGGTAGCTGTAGTGATCATCCCCTTGGTAGACAACGAAATGGTAGGTGAAGCGGCTTCCCGAGGCCGCACTGGGTATCGGCAGGGCTGGCATTTGAACCCAGGCAGGCAGTCTGGCCCCCGAGTCCAGTCTCAGCCACTCCATTGAAGGCGTGGAGAAAGCACTGAAAGGGTGGGCTCCAAAGGGCCCTGACCTGAGCGCATGCACTGAGAGAGGTGACCCCAGGGACTTCAGCCTTATCAGTGGTGTCATAGCTATTAAGAACAAAATACCTGCCTTAGTCACATAAATCAGTTTTTTTTTTAAAAGCCAGAGTCATCAAGAAGTACAATTTAAGCACCCATGTTGCACTGTGCAGTGCCGTCTTCCCTCCTGTGCTCCTGTCCCCTTGCTGGAGGAGGTACCTGAGGCCGAGGGACTCACCTGCGGGCTCACAGCTGGGAGGGGCCAGGCTGACCTGGGCCCAGTCCCTTCGACGTTCCCCCCGCCTAGGGCGAATGATCAGGGAGCTCACCGGATGCCATCTGGGTCTGCCCATCGCAGACCAGCCTGTCATTTCTCCCCAGGATCGAGAGATCCACAGACCAGGTCATCAAACCTGTGAACCTGGAAGCACTCTCCAAATGGACCGGCCACATTCCGGGGGATGTGTTGAAAGACATGGCCCAGATCGCCCCCATGCTGGCTCGGCTGGGCTATGACCCCTATGCAAATCCGCCCAATTACGGCAACCCCGACCCCATTGTCATCAATAATACGCACCGGGTAAGTGCATGTGTGCATGCAGGGGTGCTTTCCAACCACAGCAGGGGTGAGTGAGTGTGTGCACACGGGGGTGCTGTCCAGCCACAGCAGGGGTGGGTGAGTGTGTGCACACAGGGGTGCTGTCCAGCCACAGCAGGGGTGGGTGAGTGCATGCACACGGGGGTGCTCTCCAGCCACAGCAGGGGTGGGTCAGTGCGTGCACGCGGGGGTGCTCTCCAACCACAGCAGGGGTGGGTGAGTGCGTGCACACGGGGGTGCTCTCCAACCACAGCAGGGGTGGGTGAGTGCGTGCACACGGGGGTGCTTTCCAACCACAGCAGGGGTGGGTGAGTGCATGCACACAGGGTGCTTTCCAGCCACAGCAGGAGTAGGTGAGTGCGTGTGCACGGGGCTGCTCTCAGGCTGCAGCAGGGTGGAAGCCCCAGCCACCTGAGAAATAGGCTCTTGATGGCTTGGCAGCTGGCTGGCTTCTGTCGCATGGACGATGTGAATTATAAGACAGCGTCCCTTTCCATTTTTGCCTGGGCTGCCAGGAAGCAAGGCCGAGTGGGGGCCTGTTGTTCAGTCTGCAGCCAGCCTCCCGCCCCCTGCGCGCTGAGTTCATGTCTCCTCTCTCCTTGGGGTCCCTGTCCCCGGGTCCCCACTGTTTGCTCACACTATAAAGCGCGTCAGACCGCTGTCGGACTGGGCACACGTAAACCACCAGTCCCTTTGATGCTGATCTGGACAGCTGTTAGGTGCCGGCAGTTCAGTGACTGAAGTGCTCTGCAGTTAAGTGGCCGGAGGAAGTGACTGGGCGGGATGTTGCTGAAGATCAAAGTCAGTTGATCCTGGTTGGAAAAACCAGCTGACAAGGTCAGGATCTTTGGGGCAGTCACATACCTCGTTGACTGCGGTGCCTTGTTCTGACATCCCTAGAGGCCACAAGCTGTGAAAATATGTGAAAGGGGGCCCAGGCCCCAGGCCGCCCCTCCTGGCCCTGGTGTGGTGAAGAGCCAGAGTTCGTGTGAACTCAGCCCAGCACTTGGGAGCGCGCTGCTGATCTCGGCAGCGCATGGCTCTTGTCTGGAGCTTCACAGGGAGCCAGGCTGTCCCCTCGTTCCTCCCTCGCTTCTTCAGTTCTCAGGGAGAGGTCTCTGCGCCGTGCTGACGCGCCCCCAGCACCTCTCCACACGCGCAGGCTCTCGGAGGGGATCTGCCCCCTCACCGAGCTGGTCACTGGGTAGGCCCGTCTGTGGGGTCGGGCCTGCTCCTCCCGCAGCGTCAGTGGGTTTCACAAAACGCTCGCGGTCGTGCGTCAGTGAGCGTCGATGGCCCAGCCTCCTCGGCAGTGTTGAGGTTCTCGGCCTGCATGCCGCCTGGCATGTTACTTTTATTGTTTTTATTGTCAGTGGCCTTTATTCTCACTTATTATTCTGTCGTAGTATGTCGTCACTCTCTGAGAGGAGGAGGAAGCACTCCATTTTATGTTTTTCAGCTGCTCACGCTGCTTGTTTCCCCGGACCCAGGATTTGAGCCCAGGGGTGTGTGGCCTGAGCTCCTTTGGAGGCGATTGACCCAACCGCTGCTCCACCAGGGGTGCCGATAATAGTTACTCTTTATGTGTTTTGTGTACTTTTCTGTACACATGCTGTCACATAATAAAAAATTAGCAGGGAGCTGGAAGCTGGTAATGACCTGGAAGTCTAGTCCCAGAGCCTTCTCGAAGGCTCAAGACTGCAGCGTCTACCCAACCTTGTCAGTGGGGGTCCAGCAGCCCTCCGAACATCTCCTGAAAAGGCAGAGGTTCCTGGCGCGCCCTGCTGGAGCAGCAGTTAGGTCAGTCGCCTCCAAAGGAGCACAGGTCGCACACCCCTGGGTTCCAGTCCGGCTTCCGAGGGGAAGCAACCAATGTGAAGAACTAAATAAAAATGAAATAAAAATGCTTCCTCCTCTTCTTTCTCTAAAAAAAAAAAAAAAAAATGGTTCATGACTTGCTCCCAGACTGTGCGGGTCAGAAACTCCGGAATTTGGCCTGACCTTGGCCATTGTGCCTGATATAATCGTGCTGTGCACTGATCAGCAATTTGGAGCCCTTCTGCTAGTTTAAAATGGAAGAGGCCTCTAGTTTTCTTCCAAAGAGGTCTCCTCCCCCCGATTCCTTCTCAGGACTGTGCTGTTCCAGCAGAGGTAGGTCCCCGTGTGGTGTGGGCGATGCGGGCATGTGTGCCTGGTGTGTTGTGTGGACACTGCTCTTCCAGTGGATCCTGGGGTGCAGGGCACTCGGTGACTGACGGACCCCAGTGCGAGTGAGACTGCCTGCCTGTGCTGTCCGCGACAGCCACCAGCCTTGCGTGGCCACTGAATATGAGCGGTGAGACTGAGATGGGCTACGCATTATAAAATGCATGCTGGAAAAAAAAAAAAAGAATGTAAAACTTCTCCCTTTTTATTGATCACGTCAGAGTATTTGTTTAGGTGTGTCCGGTTAAGTTAAAGCTCTCACTGGAGTTCATTTCACCTGCTCACTTTTTTTTTAGTGGCTGATACCCGTCTATATGGTGACTTCTGCAGGAGACAGTGAAAAGGCCTGGAATTCTCTGGCTCCCACCTCAAGGCTGTGTCCTCTGCCCGGACTGCTTTCCTTTCAGAGTTTAGCTTGGCTGGTTTTTTGTCTTTAGGTCTCATCTCAAAGATCACCTGTTCCTGGAGGCCCTTACCAGGGAAGCCCTCTGCTGACCCCTTATCACATTCCTTTGGTTTTCTTTCTTCATAGAAACCTGTGGTTTGGTTTGGTTTATTTGTGTTCATTGTTCCTGTGTTGTGTCTCGCTCCCCCTCTAGAATGGAATCTCCAGGAGAAGAGGAACTTCAAGTGTCTGGTTAACATTGTACCTCCACATCTTAGCGTAATGCCTGAAATAAAAGAATGGATGGGAGGGTGGGTGGATGGCTGTGTGGGTGAGTGGGTTCGGTGAGAGAGTAAGTGGATATGGAGTTGATGGGCTAATTTCTTTTTTGTATCATTTTCATAAGTGGTATTTCTTTTCTCTTTTCTAGGTCTTGAAAGGTGACTATAAAACACCAGCCAATCTAAAAGGATTTTTTCAGGTTAGAAACCCAAGGGGAATTCTGAATTGTCGATGTAGCTTGCTGTCTGCCCTGTGAACTCTTCTTCTCTGATATGGCGGCTTGTTTCCCCATCAGAGAGCTGGGTGGGGGTGGAGGTCGGCAGATGCTAAGTATCTGACCCCCTGGAGCAAATCACAGCGGCCCTTGAGCCCCTTCCTAGACCTTGTCTATTGACTTGAAAGCAGTTGGAGGGACTTGGTGGGGATTTCTTTCAATCTTCTTGTCTCTAGCCTTACATTCAGTTTGATTCAAAGTGGCATTCCCCAAATAGGGCCCAGTGTAAAATTTGTGTCAGTCCACCAAGAAATGAGAACCATGAACGTCCCATGCAGCTTGTATCTGTGCAGACATGGGCCATGTCTGTCCCCATGTGTATCCCACCCTCCCTGGGATGGCCAACGGGGCTGTCCGTGCACGGGGTCTGGAGGAACCAACCCTGGACCGAATCAGCCGGCCTCTCTGAAGTGAAGGAGCGCTGCTAAAGGAGTTGTTTTCGTGTGTGTGTGTGTGTGTGTGTGTGTGTGTGTGTGTGTGTGTGATATGGAAGTAAAGGGTGGCGCCCTCTGCCCGCCCCCAGCTTAACTACCGGTTTCTGGAAGTGATGGCAGGGGGCACAGCTTTTGAGCATCTCAGTGCTTCAGGGCGGGGTCTAGGCTCCCCTGGGGACTCAGTATCCCATCTCTTGCTACTGTGGCCATAATTAGTGAGCCCCATTTATTGTTTGTTTTAGCCCAAAAGATGATGTAACAGGAAAAAGGTGAGGTGACTTAGCCACAGTCCAGAACCCCTTTGGCTCCCTGACTGCGTTTTTGCGGTTCCATTTTATGAGCCGCTTCCTTGATGCTTTTCCATCTTTGGGGCTCACTCTTGCCAGTCTGGATGGACACATGGGGTGCTCTGGAATGCACGGTGTCCCCAGTTTCCCAGCTGCTGCCCTGAGGTCCTTTCCGGGTTTTGCAGGATATCAAATGTGCCATCAAATCCTGATTTCCCTTTCTTTGTGATTAGGAGAGGATGGGCGCTATTGGGTCATTTGCTTTGACTACATTTAAAAAAAAAAAAAAAAATATATATATATATATATATTTTTTTTTTTTCCCCAGTCCCAGGTCTTGAACTAGGTCCATGACTTTAACAGCCTGTGCCTCTTCCACCTGCGCTAGAGCAGGGAGCTTTAGAACACAGGTGTTTAAAGGAAAGGTGCAGGCAGGTAGGGACATGAATCCAGGACAGAGGTGGACTGCCTCCAACCACTCCTGCACCCACACTGCATCTTAAAATACATTTTTAAGAAGTGCAATCAGTGGCTAGAAGGATCCAGAACTTTTTCAGGCTCCCGAACTACAGGCTGAAACTGCTGCACAAGGGAGTTGAGCCAGCGTGCACCTGCAGTGTGTGGCACTCAAGACGTCTTGCTGACCTGAAACAGGGCTTTTCGTGCTAGCAGGGGTGACGCCAGGAACGACAGGCACCGTCGTGGTGCACACGCCCCGCCGCACCAGCACCTCCGTCCCCTTTGCTCCTCGCTGCCCGCACCGCGCAGCCCTCACTCAGGATGGCGCGGAATTTGGCAGCCAGCGTAGGGCAGCGGTGAGGGAAATGGTGGCACGTATATTCTACAGAATACTACGTAGCCACCCAAAACGGTAGTAGTAAAACCCAAAGATGGAGGGAAAATACTCAGCAAGCCAGATGAAACCACTGACGCAGGAGAATTTCAGCTAGTGCAAAACCTGAGCCTCACTGCCTGGTCTGCAGACGCCACGCCTGTCAGGTCCTCGCCTCTCCCTCTCCCGGAGCGCTTTTCCGCCCAGGTTTCCAACAGCTGGCCGCCTCCTCACTGCACCTGGGCGCCTGGGGTGCTTTTCACCGTTAACTCGTTCTTGGAGTCCCAGCCCCCACTGGGCGCTAACAGTGCAGTTCCGTTCTGACACCGACCCCTGGCCTAGGTGTCAGGCACGGAAGACTCAGCGCCCAGCTCCCTCTTCGGATGCCAGCTGGAGCCCCCAGGCTCCCCTCACTTCCGCCTGGCCAGCTGAACATCAGGGGTTCCCACGACGGCCTGCTGCCCCTCCAGGCTTGGTCATTCACGGGACTCCATGAACATGGACCGTCCCAGATGGTTAGCTGCACGGGAAGCAGCTCAGGAGCAGCCAAGTGCAAGGGGCCTCGGGCAAGGCCCGGGCCAGAGGGCATGGCGCCTCCGTGCCTTTCCAGGCGCTCTGCCTCCCAGAACATCGCTGTGCTCACCGTCCCCGCCCTCCCCTCCCCAGAGGCCGGGGTGGGCTGCTGTCGCGGCCCTCTCCTTGTGCCCTGTCCCGCTGGTGGCCAGCCCTCACCCAGAAGCTGTCTGGGGCCCGCCACCTCCATGGCGTCAATGTTTGCTGAGCGGGCCTGGGCCAGGTGCACGGCGAGGGCCGAACCTCGGGACGCGGTGACCAGGTGCCGCCCGGCCGTGACCCCCTCCTCTGTGTCATCTTCCTGCAGGTGAACCAGAACAGCACCTCGTCCCCACTAGGAAGCTCGTGATTTCCAGGTAGGCCAGTGAGCCTCGTGGGCTGGGGCTGGGGCAGGGGCTGGGGCTGGGGGCTCCCACCGCTTTGGGGCCAGCAGCCACTTTTCACACAGCCTGTCCCTCCAGAGCCTCCCTGGGGAGGAGTGGCCACAAGGTGGGCCGACCCAGCCCCATCTGAGGTTTCCATGGCGACAGGCTGGGAGCGCTGTTTATAGAATGAAGGCTCATCTCCCAGCTCAGGGCTGGGGGCAGGGATCATGCAGCTTCTGCCACAAAAAGGTTTGTCTGAAGCTGAAGAGGGGACCAGTGTGACGGAGGGTTCTAGAACACTCTGCTGTCTGCTGATCAGGCTTCTATAAACAGTGTAGATTTGGCCCAAAGCAATTAATGTTCTAATAATAGCCAGAGCCGCTCTGGCCTAAGAATACCCCCGGCTTTGGGCCACGTGCTCCTGGTGTGTGACTCAGTTAACCCTCAGCATCCCTGGGAGGCAGGTGACACGACTGTCCCATTTTACAGAGGACAAAACCAAAATCTGGAGAAAGGCGTTGACTCACCCAAGGCTACACAGCCAGCAAATCAGAATCCCCACCACCCCCAAAAAAGTGGTTTCCCCAGAGTTTGCTTCTACTGGATCCATATTTTGTGAAAGGATAGGAAATTGGGTTCTGCACCTGGAAAGTCTCTGTGTCCACATGGAGATTGGAGGTTCATCCACGGCCACCCCCACGGTGCCCAGGAGACGAACAGAGCTGGCCTCCCGTGGGCATGGGGTTAAGGTTCAAGTGAGTGAGCCGCCTGCCCTCCTAGGTCCCCTGTGAAGCCAGACAGCTGTCAAGCTGACGAGCCTGGGCATTTCCCTGCACTTCCAGACTGTAAGAGCTTCTAGTCTGGTGTCTCTTGTTAGTCTCTTGACATAGTTTTAAATAATTCACCTATTTAGATCCTCTTTGCGGCCACCTGCAACGTTGGAGACCCTCGGTCTGCCATTCTCCGGGCTCTTCTCTCGCGTTGTGCTAAGTTCCAGGAGGTCTGTGGGATTCCAAAGAGAAGAGGGTCCTTGAAATTCATCTTCCTCCATGTCTCCCTCATTCTGTTCCTTTCCCTCGTTCTGCAGATTCATTGGCAGAATCCTGAACCGTCTCGTTGACAAAAACCAGACTATGTCTTGCTTTACTATTTAAATGAGATACCACATACAGGGCTCTTAGCTGATCCCGGGGATAGAATTGGCCTTGGACAAATGCCAGTCCTTCCCTCGCCGCCACAGGTTTGTGCGTGGTTATCACGTCACCCTTGCCCTTTGCTCTTCGTGAATAAGAAGAGCATAGCTTTGCGGTCAGGTTGAGCTGCGGGTGAGAATCCAAGAGACGTTTTCAAATTTAGATGCTCTGGCCATCTGGGACGCGTGTAGAAAACTTCACAGGCTCCTGCGGATACATGAAGACCATACGTTCAGCGTTCACACTTACAAATATAAAAGATCTATTTCAGAGTTGGTACTCCGGGCCTAATGCAGTTTTCTCTCCTTGCAGATCTCTGCAAAGGGCTTTGTTGCCAAGAGAAGAAACTTTGCCTTCGAGTGGAAATCGGACCTCTAATCCAAGCATATTGCTTGCTATTAATCGCCAAACAGGACTGCTACTGAGGAATGTATTTGCATATGTTTGCAAAAGCAGAATCATTGAAAACTGACCTTGAAACACTCTCTCTTCGGACACTCTGGGGCACAGAAGAGTGGAGAAGTTGTCCGGCTTTTGAAACTTAGGTATTTTCTATTCTTCCCCCAAGAACTTGTTTTGTTTTTTAAGAAGTGGATTTGCCATTCTCCTTAGCTTGCAGGATGGCCTTGTTGGCTTTGTTTGCTGGGACAAGGCTCACAACCAGTGCCTCTCCTGTTGACACACTCTTTTGAATTCAAAGACTCTATTTAAGAATTTAATATATGAGGCTTTCTTTGATTTCTCTCTGTTCTACTCAGTTTCACGGGAAAACAAATTTGAATAAAGCGAACGGGGGCCCATTTGTCTGTGCCTTACTGTACGGAGTGAATAGATTTTTTCCCCCCAGTATTTAATTTTGTCAGGTGGATTGATGATCACCAGCAGAGACTGGAACAGAGGTCCCTGCAGGCACAGCTTAATCTGTCAGGGGTCCCAAGGGCACCCTCATGACTTGCTGGATCCCAGCGCCCCGATGGGCGCTTCGGCTCACAGTTACAGTTTATTACAGTGAACCTTTAATACACATTCAGATCAGGGAAGGAAGACGGTGCAGAGGCCAGAGTCCAGGGGAGACCGGGGGCGCACCCCCTCCGCCATCCCCCATTGGGGTCACGTGGACGTGATTTGTTCTCCCTGCAATGACATGTGACAGCTCGTGTAGAGAGCTGCCAACCGGGAGCTCACCGGAGGCCCAGTGTCCAGCGTTTTTATAGGGGTCACACAGGCATGGGGCGCCCACGTGACCGACCTCACTTACCCAGGCTCCAGCCCCTCCAGAGGTCACATGATAGTGTGACCCACGGCCCCCACCATAAACCAGTGTTTGCTAAGGCGGTCTGGCCTGTGCGGCCCAAGGTCCCAGGTATAGACATTCCTGTTAGTGAGGAGGCGCCGGGGGTGTAGACGTTACCTCCTGGAAGCTGACAAGTGCAGGCTTTGGATCCGCTGAGCTGCTGAGTCGACCCTTCACGCACAGCCCTCCAGTGCCGAGGGCTCCGTTGGGCTGGGACAGGTGTGCATCTAAGTCAACGTGTTTCACCCACACCCGCTTCCTCACCGAGGCTGCGGAAAGGTGGGGACTCGCTGTGGTTTTGGGGAATGGATGTTTGGAGCCAGACCCATTCACAGCCGTGCAGCTGAAGCCTTTCTTCCTTCCTCTGAGAAGTGGGGGTTAACGCTTCATAGTTCGTGGGGACAGGTGACGTGGGTCGGGGGTACCTGGTACCTGTGGAGACTGCAGGGGATGATGGGTTTTGTTCACACGCTCCAGTCATTGACGTCTTGCTCACCTTGCCACGTGGGGGGCTGTCCCTTGGAGAATCTGGTGACAGCCGTGGCTCCCCTGGCCCCAAAAACATTTCCGTCTGGTTCCAGGATCTCACCCCTTTTCTGGGAAGCCCATTCATGAAGACCCCGGATATTCGGAACAGCCTGGGGGCCAAACGAAAGACAAGGAAGAGAAAGGAAGGAGCAGATATTGTTTCTGGCCCAGAACTCACTCCTCAGCCAGTGGGACTGGCTCTTGTCCCCTGTCTCGCTCTACTCCTGTCGCATCTCCCCCGGTTGGCTCTGAAAAGGAATGGTTGCTCTGGAGCAACACGGGCACATGGTGGGAGCCCGGAGCCCTGGGCGACCCGAGCCGCGTCCAGCCTTTGAGGCCCTGTCGCTGGTGTCGTGGTTCTCCCCACCCTCCTTCCGCGCAGGCAGCACTGTCCCTGCTGCTCACGACATACTCTTCGGGGCTCTGCCTTCGCAGACACTCAGCACTTACCTTCAGATATCTGGCCCTCAGATGCACGGAGACACTGCCCCGCGTCGCTGAACTTCGTGCGGTTCCCACGTGCTACAGGCACCCGGGAAACTGGCCCTTGGGGAGGCGGCCAGGGCTCCAGAGCAAACCCTCCTGCCTGCGAGGCCCTGGCAGCCCTGCCGGTTTTCAGCAGTCCGGCCACGCTGACGCCAAACTAGGTCCGGTGCAGCCTCCCGGCGGCGAGATGGCCTAGAACCGCCGCGGAGAACCACACGCCTCTCTTGCTGGGTGCTGGCCCCATGCACCTTGGTTTGGCAGAAATGTGGCCTCTGTGAGACTTGGCTTGTCCAGGAGACTTGGGGGCTCGCCGTGCTCATCTGCTGTCGCGCAGACAAGCGCAGCAGCATCCCCTCGAGCTCACGTCTTGCCGAGGTGAGAACCGTTGGTCCGGTGCTTGAGTGTCGTCTGCACAGTCGGCTTTGGAGTCCGAGTGAGGGTCACCAGCTGGCTGTCAGGCTGACCTGCTGTGGCCAGAGGCACGTGCTTCCACCTCCCTGAGCCTCAGTTTCCCTCACCTGTACCATGGGGAGATGGGTGAGCTCTGCGCTGCCGCATGGAAGAGTGAAGAGGGACCGGGGACATAAATAAGACAACCAGTGTCGGCCATGAGGCTACATTGTAATGGCAGATGGCGCCGTGTGGGGCCGCCGGAGGGGCGCTGCACCACGGGCACTGTCGTCCCGTGTGAGGGCCGGGTCATGACTGACCCACGTGACAGACCCTCATGGGGCTGCACAGCCTTTGGGGGCCTGTGGTTGTGGGCCAGTGGGTTGAATTCCGGTCCCCTCCCTGCTGACATGGCCGCCCACCTGATGAGCTAGCACATCCTTCCAAGGGCTTGGCACGTTTCCATTAAAAAACTCTTACAGAGCCGGGTACCCTTGTGGCTTAGTGGCTGCTGTCAGCCGGCGCAGCCCACATCCATCCCAAGGACCTGGGTTTGCATCCTGGGGTGGGGGAACCACCAAGATGAACAATTAAATAAATAAAATTGCTTCCTCGAAAAACAAAAAAAACCCCTCTTACTTACATCGGCCCACAAGGTGAGGGCATCAGTCGCCTGGCTGAAGCCGTGGTCATCACTCATGGGTTGTAGAAGATGTGCAGCCCCCTCGTTTTCTGCTCATCTGCTGCAGAGCCCAGAGCCCCAGACTTAGGGATGTGAGACAATGAACTGTTAACCTCCCAGTCCTGGGACTTTGAGGGCCCTGAGTGGTTCCCGCAGTTGACGACTGGGGTGTCTGCCTCTGAAGGCTTCTTCACTCTAGACCTGTGCCTGCGTGGGCACGTGTGTCCGTCCCGCCGCCTGTCCGCAGGGCCAGCTGGGCCGCCTCGTGCAGGTGGTCCAGTGGAAGCCTTCTTAGAAGGTGCAGCGTCCCCAGAAGTGTCACAAGAGGCCAGAAGCAGCAACAGGATCGGTTCAGGGTGTGCCTGGGCTGTCACAGTGCGAATGTCATCACAGGGCCCCCCGCATTCAAGGAGGTGCAGGTGGGGTGGCAAGGTCACAGTGCAGAAGAGCAGGAGGGTGACGGAGATGGTTGGGGCGTCGTTGAGACATACAGCAGCCGCCACGGTCATAAAAATGCATCGGCCTCGCCTGCAGGTCCTCAACCACGAATTCAACAAGTAGATGGCGAATTTTCTCTCTGGGAAATGCTGATGTCTCCAGAATGTTCCCTTTCTTCAACAAGAGTGCGATATAAAGGCACAGCTTTCTCTACTATTTGAATCCCCCCCCACCCCCCCGAGTCTAGGTCATTCAAACCCCAGGCTTCTTTGAAGATTTCCCAGCATCACCCTGGGGTCGGGCAGCTCTTCCCTCTGATGGAAAGGAAGGGAGACCCCAGGTCTCCCCAAGCCCCAAACCTGGGTCTGGAGCCAGGAGGCCCTCTCTTACCCTGTCCTCGTTCTCTGTTCTAAAGAAACATTTTCAGGTGAGCTAAGGGGAAGTCCTGTCTCCACCCAGCAGGCATGCTCTTGACTAAGCGGCTCTGCTGCCACTTCGGTCCTTTCAGGAGCTGGGACTATTCTGACACGACTCCATTACAACAGCTGGCGTTTTTGCTGGGCTGGTAGCTAACTATTCTGAAATCACTTGTGGACTCCTATGAAGTTAGAAACTGAGTACAGGTGAGTCCTGTGTAGCCGTCATGAAGTGTCCCATGAAGGACAACCGTACTACGTCACATGCAGGAAACTGACGAAAGGACGATGCTGTTAAAATAGACCATAGACCTCATTCAGTTTGTGCTGTTTTCACATGTGTCCAATTCGCATTTTCCTGGCTTTATTTCCTTCTAGTTTAGTGGTAGAAATATATTACACACACACACACACACACACACACACACACACACACACACACACACACACAGAGTCACCTGTAAAATCTCAATCTAAAATAAAAATGGCAATTCTGGAGTATTCTCTCATCAAGGTTTTGTATTTATTAGCCTGTTGATTTGACCCCAGTTAGTCTTACTAGACTGTAAACTGCATGAGGGCAGGAACCATCATTTGTAATTTCCCACCGTTCGTCCCCATGTGCCAAGCAGACCACGGGCTGTGGGAGTCAGCTTCCAAGATGGCGCCAGTGGATCTCTCTTCTCACTCCTCTTGTATACTGTCCCTTTCCACCCTGAGTAGGGGTAGGACCCCAGATTAATAGAGGACAGATGGTTAGAGTTGACTTTTAGATAAATGATGATTGTTCAGTATTTTACAACAGTCCATGACTCAGATTTACACTAAAAAAGCGTTTTCATTGATGATCTGAAACTCAGATTTAATGGGGCATCCTGTACTGGCAACTCTACGCAGGTTGGAGAAATGATAAATGTGACACCTCTAGGTCTAGATCATAAGAGTTTGTGGCTTTGGCCTTGTTTTCTCTTGCTTTCCTCATTCTGAGAGGACCAGCCACCATGTTAGGAGGACACTCAGTCCTAAACAGAGGCTCACGTGGCAAAGAACTGAAGTCTCCTGCCCACGCCCAGCACCAGCCTGCCAGCCATGGGTAGTGGACCCCCTGGGAGGGACCATCCAGCCCCGGTCAAGTCTGCAAATGACTAAGTCCCAGCTGACATCTTGGCTGCAACCCCAAGAGACTGATGAAGCAACCACCCCAGCGAAGCCACTGCGTTCTGGCTAGAGAAGCTGTGCTGTGAGCACGTTCACTGCGGTTTCAAGCTGCTAAGTCTGGAGGTGCTTGTTTCTCTGCAATAGATGAAACACAGAAACTCATGAAATGCTAAGGAGTGAATGAATGAGTGAATGAATGAATGAATGGATGATGAAGTGGCTCCTCACCTCACCTGTGTGTTTTTTGAGAATATCTGTTAGGGACAATGCTCCAGAACTGTAGAAACTTATGTCTCAGCTTTATATATTCAGAGCGGGGAAAAGAGCTTTGGAATTTCACACATGCTGTTTGCAAAAGTGACCCCTATCTATGTCATTCATCTCATTACAATATACATCACCTACATTGTAATTAATACATGCTAAAATGACACATTAAGATGCTTTGACCTTAAATATAGTCCACTGAAATTTTAAAAAAGAGTCTACACAAATTCCTGAACTATAAGTAGGGTAGAAATCATCTGTAAGACATATTGAAAAGGAAACGAAGTTTACTCATTTCAGCCGATCTGGATTTTTCTCTTCTGCCATGATCAGGACAAGATGTATATTTTTGTGACAGAACTCGAAATAAGCCATGTGTAATTGTATAATGTCACTGTCTCAGAAGAGGTACATGTGCTAGACTTTAAATACATCAGCTTTGAAATGCCACTTACAGATAGTTTCTATGGCACCAACCTATTTCGAGTTGTAACTGAGCAAGGAATTTTTTTCCCCAAAATCTTTTGAACACAATGTGGAAACCGTGCCATATGGCACAGGTTGTATAAGAGGATGAGGAGGAGCGAGGACTCGGGTGGTACCACCTGGGAAGTCTGACGAATTGAAGAGATGATGTTTGCAGAACAAACAGGGAGCACCGTTAGCTCCAATCAGTTGACAGAAACACAGTGGGGACCATGGATAGTACAGCAGAGTAGGGACTCATCTGGAAGCCTGAGCAACTGGGCTCCAGGCCTGGCTTGTTCTTAAATTTGCTGTCTGGCTCCAGGCCCCTCTCTCACACAGGCTTCCTCCATCGCCTTGTCTGTGAAACGGAGGGATGGACGAACAAGTGACCAACTACTTGGGAGCCTTGTCGCCTGGCAACCCCTTCTGGGAGGGCCGTGTGGCTGAGCAGTTCATTGGAAATCTAGACACGGGCCTGGATGTCCCCAAGTCCCAGAGCAAGAGTTTTTCTGAGCAGTGACAGGCCAGGCTGGGTATGAGAGGGTGAATGTAAACCCCCAGTCACCTCTCCTTTTGCTTTTTCCCAAGGCTGGGATGTGCGCTGAGAAATCCCCCCAAGCCACGGATCTTTGAGGGTGAGTGGCTCCCAAGCAGAGGTATGAGATTGGGTGGTTTAAGTGAAAATAACCACAACCACTTACAAACCTCTTACCATGCCAAGGACTTTCCATGTATTAATTAGAATATATTTTAATCCTAAAAAAGATCCCTTTTAGGGCAGTCCCATCATTATCCCCATTTACACAGGGGAAAACTGATCTGCAGAGAAATGAAGCGAGCTGCCCCAGGGCCCACGTCCATGAAGCAGCGAAGTAGAGCTGCAGATCCTTGAAGGTTTACTCCAGAATTTTCATTTAAAAGAAATTCTAAGGTACACTCGAATGGAGTAGTGGTTTGGTTTGACACCTCTGGCGGAGCGCAATTCACAGACATCCCAAGAATCTGGGATCGTGCTTCTGAGCACGGGGAACCAAGATGAACAATTAAATAAAAAAGGCTTCTTCCTCCTTTCTCTTCCTGGCAACTCACCTTTATTCCTGCCTGCACCTTTCCTTAAAAATTCAAAGTATACAGAGCATTTTTACCTCTTAAGCATAATTAAAGATTAATTTGCCTATCTGATGCCCTACTAACCCAAAATGTTGTTTTCAAAATAAAGCAATAAACATTCTTCAGCATAACCACAGCATAGCTTCAACATAGCCATCAAGATCAGGGAACTCATATGGACACAACTCTACCACGGAAGCTTTAAACTCAATTTAAATTTTGCCAGTTGTCCCCAAAGTTCCTTTATTGCAAGATCCAGTTCAGTATCACATGTTGCATTTAATTGTCAGGTCTCTTTAGTTTTCTTCCATCTGCAATAGTTCCAGTGACTGTCTTTGACTTTTACAACCTCGGCACTTTTGAAAATTACATGTCAGTTGTTTTGTAGACGGTTCCATGATTTGTGTTTGTCTGGCACAGTCTAAATATTCAAGTCAAAGTATGCAACTTTGGCAGGCAAACAGAAGGCATGATCTTCTTAGGGCATCGTATCAAGTGGCATGTGATGTCACATGCCCATTCTCATGTCCCATTTTTGAGGATGCTCACTTGATCACTTGATTAGAGACTGCACTCCACGACCAAATAAGAGTGCACCAAGTTCCTTTCTCCAGAAGAAAATCTACTCGTGATCAAAGTAATTGCACCTCCATAAAGTCTTGCTGTGCTGGTACAGGCAAAGCTACAGAAAACAAGCTTGCTTCTGCTTTTGGCCTAGGGCCATAACACATGCGTGTATATATACATTTTCAGGCCCAGCCTCAAAACGATTTACTTTGTTTCCTTGTTTCCCTCTTAGTGTACCTTTCAGCCTGCCAGACTCTCTCCCTCTGGCCCTGTCATCCGAACCCCACTTTCTAGTTTCTTTCCTGAGTACATACTATGTGTCAGGTACAGCGACACTACATGTCACTGGGGATATAAAGATCATTAAGTGGCAGTCCCCAGTCCAGCATCTACCTGACTCCATGTAGGTTCTCAGTAATTACAACCATGGGAAGTTAGACCCAAATCTTTTGGCTCTAAGTCTAGTGCTCTTTGTCCAGCCCAATAACTGTCTCTTGAATCTTTTCATCGCACAGAAAAGAGAGAGAACATAATTAAATGTTAAGCTAGCACTTTCTGAGCACCTGCTATGCACTGGGTAGTTTGAATTGCTTTTATTTTGGATCCTCAACCACTTTGAAGAGAAAACTGAAGCTGCGGGAGATGTAATTACTTGACCAGGAACCAAAACGCAGAAGTGGCCGAGCTGAGATGGAAACTCCAGGAACCGTGTCTGCAGAGTCCGGAGCCAGTGCGGGGCTCCCTGGGAAGGCCGGTGCCTGTTTTGCTCCCTGCATCCCCGAGCCTGGCGCGGCGTGGGACTCAGCACAGCCTTCTAAGGGAATCGGTGAACGAACGAGCGTGCTGGAGCTCGCTGGAGAGCGGAGAAAGGAGGGAACAACAGGGCTCTCGACATTGCTCGTCCAGCCCATCTGGATGCCGCCCCACGGGCCGTTTCTCACGAGCGTCCTAGGAGCTGGCCCTCTATCCCCGTTTCACAGCTTTTACAGACTAAGAATCTCAGGCTGGCAATGGGGTCTTCTTAGGTCACGACAGGCTGGGCGTCGCCAGAAAGCAGGCGCGACTCAGACGCCGGCAATCAGCTCTTTTCTAGAATCTCCGGCCGGCGGCTCTGGAGACGCTCTAGCCTTCCGCTGCTGCCGTGGCAACTGCGCGACACTTCCGCGGTGACGCGTCACTTCCGGCGCGCCGGCCCCCGGCACATCCGGGTTCCGGCGTTGGCGCAGGACGCTGCTGACGGTGTTCGGGACGCGGCGCAGAGTCCACTGGCGGCGGGAGCGGTGAGGCGGGGGCGGGGCCCCCCGGGAGCGGGAGCGGGAGCCGGAACCGGAGCCGGTTCCGGTTCCGGTTCCGGTCGGGGGCGCGAGGAAGCGTGGGCCTCGGGCTCGGCGCCGTGGGGTCCCGTTTCGCCCCCAGCTCTGCCAGGCCCGGAGGCGGGCGACGCCGCTCGGGGTCACCGGGGAGCCGGGCCCGGGCCGCGTTAGGAACCGCCGGCTACAGAAGCCTGGCCGAGGCGCTCAGCCCCCTGGTTTGGCGCCCTGCCCGCCGTCGCCGCCCCCCTGCTCATCTGAGGGTGGGAACGCTGATGTTGCCTGCTGGGGACGGTCCCAGCCTCACTTTCCATGACCTGCTTGCTGGACGCTAAGCATGTCGCACCCCCCGAAGTCTCTAGACCTCCTGACAGTTCTGTCACCGTGCCCTGTGGCCAAGGAGGCAGCAGTAACACGGACGCCCGTGTTCCTGGAGCTCCCGCGTCCCTGAGAACGTTTCCCTCCTCTGCGCCCTGAGGGGAGTTGGGATCAGCCCCCGCCAGTCTCTGCGCCACTGAGTAGCTTGAGTAGTTTGACAGCCACCAGACGAGAGGGAGCGTGACAAGAGTCACGGCCTCAGCCACCTATCGGATGTGGCGCTTGGTGTGGCTTTAACACACGTGAGCTAAAGGATTTGAACTCCCAGACTGTGATGTTAGCATCTGCTTTCACAGTCCGGCCATGATCCATTTATAGGAATAATGATGAGCCTAATCATCGGAGTTACAGTAACAGCCCGTGGTCTAGTTCAGCTGCGATTCTCAAACACCACACCACATTGAATCAGCTGTGAAAGAATTGTCAAGATTGGGTGGATACACCCAGTTAAGAAAGGGACGGCCGACTCTCACCACCCAGCTGCCAGCAGTTGAATTCTGTAGTCTAGAGATGTCGCACTGCTCAGCTAATGTTCTGAATTTTTACTGATTTCCAGCCCCTCAGAAGATGATCATGTTTTCGGAGGAAAGAATTAAGTCTTAAAGTCTAATCAAGTAGTGAATTTCAGAAAGCACATTCAAAGATGTCACTCCTGCAGCCATCACAGGGCCAGTGTAAGGTTCCTCAGCAGTAGGAAAAATGATACAAATCTGGGTTTAGGAAGCTATTCACTCAGTTTCAGTCAATGACATATAGAAGAATATACTTAACGATTTGTATGTGGTTTGTGTATGAGAGTTTGGGGTGGTTTATGGCGTCGACTAGGTCAAGGGTGAACGTGCTGAAGCCTCACAGACTGTTAAAATGACCCTTCATTCCGTCTGTTTATTCGTAGGTTGCATTCTGAAACATGTTCTGAATGTCTGCTTATTGAATTGTGACAGTGATTTTAACAGACTGAGTTTGGGGAAGTTCTGAAGGCACAGTTAGGTGGGACTCAGAAGCCCTCTCCGGCTGCTCCCAGGACTTATCACAGACTGCGCCTTGTTTATCCATTTCTTTAGTGACTGGCATGTCACTGTCCCACTTGTACTGGGACGGAGAAGGCCACATGGACGAGGATGAGGATGAGCGCGAGAACTTCGAGGTCACTGACTGGGATCTCCAGAACGAGTTCAACCCTGACCGGCAGCGCCGCTGGCAGACCAAGGAAGAAGCCACCTATGGAGTGTGGGCGGAGCGAGACTCAGATGAAGAGAGGCCCAGCTTTGGAGGCAAACGGTACTGGTCATACTTCCCTTGCTTTAGGGGAAGTGGGGTGGTGGAGGGTAAGGAGATGGAGATACTCGCCTAAATATACACTTCCTTCCCGGACACACTGAGTCCCTTAGTGATGATGAGCTAAGGAGATCCAGTTTCCTTTTTCGGCTAACGTGCTGTGCTTTCACGGATTTAGCTGTCAGTCACAGTTTAGTGAGCCATTCATGTATTAGACCTGGTCCTTACCTTCAGGAGCCCAGGTTCTATTGGATGGAGAGACATTAATCAGCAGCTCGCACAGTGGAAGAAGATTGCACCTGATTTATAGCCAGGGGGCGAGCACATTTTATTTTATTTAGCTTATTCTGGGAGGTCAGCGAAGATTTTCCTGGAGCCACGACCCTGGAGTTCGTAGGAAAGTAAAAGGAAACTGAGGTGGTGGGTGAGACGAAAAGCAAAGGCCCTTCGTGGGAAGCCACAGGGTATCTATGCAGATGTGAACAGATGTGAGAGTTAGCAGGAATGAAGAAAGGGAGCGGGGACATGGTGTGATCAAGGCCAGGGGCCTGTGGTAGAGAGCCTGGGTTGGGGGGCTTGCTGTGGAGAAGACCCTTGGCTGGTGTGCAGAGTCAGCTGAGAGCCACAGCGGGGCTGCGGGGAGGCCAAGGCAGTGGTCCCTGCAGAGGAGGTGGGGTCCCGGTTCGGATGCTGCCAGGGAGAGGAGGGGTCCAGTGAGAGTTCTCCTTGAATGAGTCCTGTGTGCTGTGGCCTCAGTACCTTTGTAGCAGGTTCACTTTGTCCGTCTGTCCTCATCTGTGGCCTGTGGGCTCATCTCTTGAGATGATGCCATTTTCACAGGGGAAGATGGGGAGAAAGCACAGGTCAGTTCAGCCCCTGCTCATCTGGCAGCGAAATCGGGACGTGGCGGTTAAGCAGATCAGGAGTTAAGAAGTGTACGAGCAGAAGGTAATAGCAGCAGCCGGCACCTTGTTCTGGGTTCTTCACACACCCGGTTTCACTCATCCTGTGAGAGAGGACCGCTGTCATCATCCCGTTTTACAGATTAGCAAACTGCAGCCAAACCTGTGACAAAATGGACCCGACTAGAGTTTGAACTGTTAGCCATTAAGTTATTTTGAGGTGGTATTTTTTATAAAGAAACTGAATACTATTTCTGTTTAATGGACATTAAATGACTAGGTTGGTCATTTTAGAAAATACCACTTTGTTTTGCACTGTTCTCAGGGATTTTCATTGGAATCTTTTTCTGTTCTTTCACCGCCTTGCAGAGCTGTCCTCTTACAGTGCGCAGCAGGGAGCTGGGGCAGCTGGGGTCAAAACGAGCATTTTCCACCTGAGGGCGTTTACTTTCTAGTTACTTTATTTTAGTTTCCATATTCAAATAAATTCAATGAACACGATTTTTTAAAAGAGTTTATTAGAATTGTTAACATACTTCATTGATACAACTTGAAATTATTTATGAATTTTATCTGTTGAAATTTCTTTCTTTGATTTTTGTCCTTGAAATAGTCTCCAGAACACACGCAGTAAGTGAATTTTTTAAGACTGTGAAAAGAAAGTTGGGTCAGCACATCATATTTGGACCTTTTCATCAAGTACACCGATGCCGACACCGACTCGATCGCCTCAGATAGACGTCGAGTGTGGTTCCCGGAAGCCGGGTCTTGGGCGCGCGTTTAAGTCAATGTGTCGCTCTGTGAAAGTGGGTCCCCTGCTGCCTGCTGGAAGGAACCCTCTAGCCAGCACACTTTCTACCAGGGACACTCCAAAGGGTTCTGATGAACCCGTGGGGCATCGTGTCTTCCTGCAGGGCCCGAGACTATTCTGCGCCCGTCAACTTCATCAGCGCGGGGCTCAAGAAAGGGGCGGCTGAGGAGGCGGAACTGGAAGATTCTGACGAAGAAGAGAAACCTGTTAAGCAGGATGATTTTCCTAAGGATTTTGGACCAAAGAAGTTAAAAACGGTAACACCTTTATCACAGGCCTGTGACCGTAGTCATATCCTGGGGCCCAAACATCTGCTAGCGAGGGGCTGGGGGCGAGGCTCAGCTGGCCCGGCGCGCGGGTTTCTCCTATGGGGACAGGTTTCTGCTCTCCTGACACATGTCACGTGTCTTTTTGATTTGTATGATTTCTCAAAATGCTCTGCAACTGCAGGCCATCTTCCCACCAGCCACGCTTGCTTTCTCAAGAGTTTTCCTTTTAAATCAACTAAGATTCGATTTTCCTTCTTTTCAGGGTGGCAATTTTAAACCCAGCCAGAAAGGTTTTGCAGGAGGAACCAAGTCTTTCATGGACTTTGGCAGCTGGGAACGACACACAAAAGGAATTGGACAGAAGCTTCTTCAGAAGATGGGCTACGTGCCCGGAAGGGGCCTGGGGAAGAACGCTCAAGGTGCAGCACCCAAGTTTCTCGGTCTTGCCGGGTGGAGGGGAGGGTGGGGAGGGGAGGGCGCTTGCGGGGTGGTTTGCCTGTTCTCTCTCAAAAGTACTTGAACTCCCCCTCCCCGGCCTGCCGGCATAAGCCTGACGTCATACTTTACCAAGGCTCCGATAAAATACTGGTTTCGGTGCAAGGAAAGGGTTAGGGTCTAAAACCGGTGACTGAAGACAGGCTGCTCTCTGGCCTGTCCAATGTTTCTTAAAACTGCATTAGTTGCCACTATTTAAAAATCATTGTCACCTAAAATCCAAGCTCCTGCCTGGCAGTAATTGGTTGAGTGGACTCATAGCTGCCCCAGGACAGAGCCCGCGCTTGTCTGGAAGCTGCTCTCCCCTGTTCCCGCTTGTCTTTTGTCTCGACCCCCTGTTCCCACTGATTTTCTTAAACACCTGGCCTTGGGCTTTCCGTGTTCTGCACCTGAGCCAGGAGGACGTGCCCTGTGCATAGCTTTCTAATACTTCGCGATGCGTAGCTGTAAAATTGAAGTCTTGCATCGGTCACCTCTATCCTCGCTCAGTAGCTCTGTCTCCCAGTGTCCTCCCAGCCCAGCCTCCATCAGAACACGGCTCCTCTCAAATTCTCACGTCCTCACTTCCAAAGCCACTAAACCAGCAGTTGGCGTTGTCCCGCGGGAACCCCTTTCCCTGCCCTTGGCCTGCTTCCCACGCGCAGTCCGTCACAACTGGATACCTGGTAGTATCCGCTGCCTACATAGCTGCAGGTTTTCAGTCCAGATGACGTGTCGAGAGCCTCATCCGATGACACTAAACGAGTGGGAATTGGAATGGTGACCTGAGAGGAGAATGAGGTGCCTGCTCTAGAGTGAGATTTAGTTCTCACAGTGGGCAGGGTCTGCATTGAAATGTGTCATTGCTGTTTGTCAACTCTTTGATCAGAAAAACACTTTCCTAAGGCTTCACTACATACGAAAGAGGTCACGTGCGAAAGAGGTCACGTGCGAAAGAGGTCACGTGCGAAAGAGGTCACGTGCGAAAGAGGTCACGTGCGAAAGAGGTCACGTGCGAAAGAGGTCACGTGCAAAAGAGGTCAGGCGCGAGAGGTCTGAACTCTGAGTGAGGCAGATGGAGCTTCCTGGTAAACGCAGCTTCACGTCGCTCATCTACCCAGTCACGGTAGATAGATTCTCTGGGTCTCCACACCGTCCACATCACCCGATGAGCATGAGGACAGGGGTGTAGTCTGTTCCCAGCTGGAAGTGAATTTCTCTCCGCACCCACTAAATGAATGGGTCCGAGTGGACATGAGAACCTGCATTTAGGATGCCGGTTAAGTAACGTAATGTCTGGCTGCACGAGGGCTGAGCAGTTTCCTACCCCGTGGGTGTGTCCCAAGAGCGGAGAAGGTCTCCTTCCTGGAGGGACAGGACGTGTGAATTTGAGTGGCTCATTCAAGTACAAGGACTGCTGTGAGCTGAACTCCCTTTGTCTTTTCTGGAATGTGTCAGGCATCATTAACCCGATCGAAGCTAAGCAGAGAAAAGGAAAAGGCGCTGTGGGGGCTTATGGCTCGGAGCGTACCACTCAGTCTCTCCAAGACTTCCCCGTGGTCGACTCAGAAGAAGAGGCCGAGGAGGTAAGAGAAGTCACACCAGGGACGGGCGGCATCTGTTCACATCATTGCTGGTTGGCTCACCCGTTTTCAGGCGCCGGCTGCACACCCGTCCGTCATGTCGGGAGGTTGGGCTTTACCCTATCGGTGGGCTCAGCCGGTGGTCACAGCCACAGTGTGGCTTGGGAACGAGTTCAAAGACGTGCCGAGATAGAAGGCTGGGTGTGGGAGGGGTGGAGGCTCTTCAATAAATAGGGGTCAGGAAGCCCTCTTAGGGAAGGACAGTCTCGGATGACACCTGGCAGAAGAGGGGGCGCCCGCTGTGAGGAGACCTGAGGGCAGAGGACACTCGGGGAGTGGCTCGTAGCTTAACGGTGGGTGAAGACATCCTCAGGACGATCATTGAGAGGTGGGCAGGCCACACCACGGACCTTCAAGATGCGGCTTCATCACGGGCCGCAGGGAGTCCTGCTGTCAGCGGCGTGTCGCTGCTTTGACTCTCTTCACGCTTCTGTCACGTTTCTGTGGTGGAGCAGGATGTTGCAAAGACTTGGCCCCTGTTCTCGCCCCTGCCCTCGCCTTTTACCGCGGAGGGAGCGGGCCTGTGCTGACGTGGGCTGACAGCTGAGTCATGGGCGCGAGTCGGGCACGCAGCAGCGAGGAACCAGGTGTGGGCGCGGGGCAGAGGTCAGGGCATGGCCGAGGGGTTGCTGTCACGTAGAATGTGGCCTCAGCGTGGCCTTACTTTATAATTCAAAGTAGAGGTCCAGTGTTTTCTGGAGAAAGCGAGAACCAGCGTTGAGCCAGTGAGAAAACCAAGTGATGGGCACGCAGCCGCCGTTGTGGGCGGGGCTCTCCTGCACCGCTTTCTGCAGAAAAGTGTTCCAACCCCTCCTGTGAAGATACCTCTCCTCGAGATTTGTGGACTTGTTTACCTTCATGTGAAATCATAACCAAAGCTTGGGGACTTCAGAAGACCTTTGTGTGTCCATGTTTGGCATGGGCCGGCGTGGGGTCTGTACTGAGGTGCCCAGCTGTTCCCCTTCCTGTCGGGCTTGCCGGCCTCTGCGCCTCAGTCATTGCAGGAGGCGCTGGTGCCAGGAGCATCGCTTGATGGCTTTAGTGTCTGGCAGGGACGGTCCTTAGACACGGGCTCAGGGGTGTCTGCTAAAATGGCCCACCTGCCGTGAAAGGAGGCCTGTCTGGGACTGACTCATTCCTCTGGTTCAGGAGTTTCAGAAGGAGCTGAGCCAGTGGAGGAAAGACCCCAGCGGGAGCAAGAAGAAGCCCAAGTACTCCTACAAGACTGTGGAAGAGCTGAAGGCCAAGGGCAGGGTTAGCAAGAAGCTCGCCGCGCCCCAAAAGGCGCTCTCTCAGGTCAAGGTACGGGGCCCAGGACCCCTGGGACAGCTGGGCCAAGGGAGAGGCGCTGGAGACAGAACAGAGCCCGAGCCCAGAGCCATCGGTGGGGGTGCATTTCTAGGGTCCCTTTGGGTCTTCTGTCCAGACCTGCATGTTTCTTCCATTGGTCCTGTGTTTCTTAGTGACCGCAGCACCCCCATTCATGGCACTGTCACTCGGGGAGTTTTCGACCGCGGTCCCTGCCGGGTACACCTCGGCCCCACGGGCGCGCCAGGGCTCCGTCCTCCGGGCTGCAGTCAGTGACTCCAGCAGCACGCCGTCCTCGGGCGCAGTGGGGACTCCGCTCCAGTGAGAGCACAACTCCAGAGTGGCTCCTGCCTCAGCTGCCGACTCGACCTGCACCTGCGTCTCGTGGGCGTTTTGCAGGCGCGTTTGTCGAGAGCCTTGTCCTTGCTCCGACACTTTGTCAGGACAGAGTGTTAGATGTGCAGTCACTGGTTAAAGAGGCGTTAGGTCTTCCAGGCTCCACATACTGGAAAGGGTCCAGTGACCCTCCCTGGCCAGGCGGCAGTGGGGTGTCCTCACTGCGTATCAGTGGTTTCCTTTCTTTTAAATAAGTGCTGTCCTCAGCCACCGGTCTTGTGTCGAGGGCCTCAGGCTTTCCTTTACTCCCTAAGCAGTCAAAACAGTGGGGACAGCGGTCCGTTGTCATTTGGAATTGGACAGTGTCACATCCACTCATGTCGAGTGGCACTCTCAGGGCAGGGTGTGATGCGCTGGACACGGGATGGGGGCGGGGGGGGGGTGCCGGGGTGCGAAATGCATGTGCCCAGGCCCCAGCCAGAAACTCGGGGTCGTGAGCCTGGGCGGAGGACTCCGTGTTACTTTCCGCATTTTATCCCAGTGCGGAGGGCCGTCGGAACGTGCTCTTCACGTGCTGATGGCATTACCTTCTCCAGAACAGTCCCTATTCAGATTTGCTTAGTTTTCTTGAAATGTTGCAAGGAGCTCATTTCCTAGGTGGCCTTCTTCCAATATTTTCCCAGCATGTTTCATTGTGTTTCTAAATTAACATTTTATTAAGGTAGTGCGTGTGGTACGTTTTAGACCATTAGGCGATACAGCAGCAGAAATGTAAAATACTTTATTGCCTTCCCACAGATGACCAGTTTTAATACTTTGATCAACATCTTCCCACATCTTTGCCTGAATGTGTTTTACTGAAATAACAAGATTTTAGTGGAGTGTTGTTTTATTAGATGCTTTGGCCAATATAGCCTCCACTTTTCCAGAAAAGCCCATTTTCCTCTCTGCTAAACAGTCTGTTCGGGGTTCACCACTTCTCCTGAAACCCTTCCCTGTCTGGTTCGTCCAGGGGGAGCCAGTCTGACCTGCCTGTCACCTCTGATTATTCTGTCCCGTGTCGCGCCCGCGAGCCTCCAATACTAATGCAGGCCTCTGCCACGTCCCCAAGGTCATAGACATGACAGGCCGGGAGCAGAAGGTCTACTACAGCTACAGCCAGATGCGGCACAAACACAGTGTCCCCGACGACGGGCTGCCGCTGCCGTCGCCGCAGCCGGCTCTGCCAGCCAGAGAGGCCAAGGCCCCGGGCTTCGCGCTGCCCGAGCTGGAGCACAACCTGCATCTGCTCATCGACCTGACGGAGCAGGAGATCATCCAGAACGAGCGGCAGCTGCAGTATGAGCGGGACATGGTGGTCAACCTGTCCCACGAGCTGGAGAAGATGGCTGAGGTGCTGGGGCACGAGGAGCGCGTCATCGCCAACCTCAGCCAGGTCCTGGAGGTGGTGGAGGAGTGCGAGCGGCGCCTGCAGCCCTCCTGCAGCGACCCCCTGTCCCTGGACGAGTGCGCCCGCGTCTTCCAGACCCTGCAGGACAAGTACTACGAGGAGTACCGCATGTCCGACCGCGTGGACCTGGCCGTGGCCATCGTCTACCCGCTCATGAAGGAGTACTTCAAGGAGTGGGACCCCCTCAAGGTGAGTCGCTGGGAAGCCGGCGCCTGCGCCGTGGCCCGGAAGTTGGGCGCGCTGGGCAGCCGCCCTCAGCCGCGTTTCTCCACAGGACTGCACGTATGGCACCGAGATCTTCTCCAAGTGGAAGAGCCTCCTGGAGAATGACCAGCTCTTGTCCCACGGCGGGCAGGACCTCTCGGCCGACGCCTTTCACAGGTACCCAGGCCTTCCGCGGCCTCTGTGGCGCTGCTCTGCATGCCGGTGTGTGGCATGTGCCCTGCCCGAGACACGGCCCCTGCCTCCGGCAAGTGCGCCAGGGAGCCGCGGGCCAGGAAGCGGCAGACGAGCCGGGAGGTGCCCCAGGCATGCGCGGCAGGGGTGACCTCTGAGCTGCCACCCAGGGGGCCGGTGTGAGTTGTGCACAGAGCTGTTGGCAGGAGGGCATCCCCGCAGCCACCCTGCCAGGTAGACAGGCGGGTGCTGCCGAGTCTGAGGCCCGAGGCAGAGTGGCAGCTCCCCGGAGAGCAGGGGACAGGAGGCACAGGCCCGGCCCGATGGTTTCCTGTGACTGATTTGCACACTCCTGCGTCCTCTCGTCCCGGGGGTGGGGTGGAGGTGTGTGCAGCAGACCCGAGATGCCTGCTCCGCTCTGCGCCCCCGCAGGCTCGTCTGGGAAGTCTGGATGCCTCTTGTTCGGAACATCGTCGCTCAGTGGCAGCCGAGGAACTGTGACCCGATGGTGGATTTCCTGGACAGCTGGGTGCACATCATCCCCGTGTGGGTCTTGGACAACATTCTGGACCAGCTCATCTTCCCCAGGCTGCAGAAGGAGGTAGGGCCAAGGGTCTGCTTCTCGGGAGCCCCCGAGCGTGTTAAGGCTTCCTCTTCAGTGCTGTCTGCCAAATGCCCGCAGTAACAGATCCTGCGCGTCCCAGCCCTTCCCCAGAATCGCCCCTCAGCCTGTTTCATCGTGAATCCACTCTCTCGATAAAGCTCGAATGTGCCACTTCTGGGGGGGGGCCTCGGTTGTGTCTGGTGAGATGGTGGGCAGTGTCTCCCAGGTGTGCAGCTCCTCCTGGCACCTGATGGCCTCCATAAGGGAGACCTTGTCCCCGATGTGTGCTGAGGACTGTGGCCTGGGCCAGGGGAACGTGTGGCCTCCGCACCACTGACTCCCCAGGGCGTCGCGTGGTGCCCCATGGCCACAGCACTTCCTCTGCCCGCCCCTGCGCAGGTGGAGAGCTGGAACCCGCTGACGGACACCGTGCCCATCCACTCGTGGATCCACCCCTGGCTGCCGCTCATGCAGGCGCGCCTGGAGCCACTGTGCGCCCCGATCCGCAGCAAGCTGGCCAGCGCCCTGCAGAAGTGGCATCCCAGTGACTCCTCGGCCAAGCTCATCCTCCAGCCCTGGAAAGACGTCTTCACCCCTGGCTCCTGGGAGGCGTTCATGATCAAGAACATAGTCCCCAAGCTGGGTAAGAGGCCGGCTGAGCCCAGAGTTCAGCAGCCGGTGTCCTGTCCCGACACCATGACCGTGCTGCTTTGAACACGAGGAAAAAGCCTCGCGCCCCGCATCTCTCACCCCAAGACGTGCCATTCTGTGTGATGAAGCCAACTATAAACGTGAGCGGGGTGCTTGTGCGAGGTACCAGGAGCCCAGACTGAAAGGCTGCAGTGACCACGCCACACTTGGCGTGCCTCCTGCTCCTGGTAACGAATAGCCATTGGTTCTGGAAACATTATGGCGTTTGAGTCGTGACACTGATGAGAGTGATTTGTGGATTAGGGAAGAGCTGTCTCACGGATACCATGCGGAGGGTGAATTGACCTTCAGGTTCGGGTCACACTGGCGTGATCTGGTCAGCCTTCCTGTGCGCCAGGGCTTTGCTGAGGCCGAGCTCTCTTGCAGGCATGTGTCTGGGAGAGTTGGTCATCAACCCGCACCAGCAGCACATGGACGCCTTTTACTGGGTCATCGACTGGGAAGGGATGGTCTCTGTCTCCAGCCTGGTGGGGCTTCTGGAAAAGCACTTCTTCCCCAAGTGGCTTCAGGTACTTTCTTCTGCTGTTTTGGGGTGTGGAACGGGGCTCGAAGTTGTCGCTCGGAGTTTTCTGCCAGGGTCAGATGTGGGCGCCAGCGCTGCGTCACAGGACGGGAGTGAACTACTCTGGGCAGAAGCATCCATCACTGACAGTGACCGTTCACTGAACATCACTTGTGCACCAGACACTGCTCTGAGCCCCTCATTTGCTCATTTCTCCCCACACCCAGGCGTCCCTGGTAGTCGGGCTGCGGCTTGGACCCCGTGAGGGCACACGAGCCACAACGCTGACTCCAATCCCACGCCCTGTCCCCCGTGCAAGATCCACACAGGTGTCCCCATGGAAGTTCTAGTCCTGCCTGCTGCTGCTGCCGGGGAGACAACTTTCTCCTTTGTGCCCGGCAGGTGCTGTGCTCCTGGCTCAGTAACAGCCCAAATTATGAGGAGATCACCAAGTGGTACCTGGGCTGGAAATCCATGTTTTCAGACCAGGTGCTGGCACAGCCGTCTATCAAGGACAAATTCAATGAGGCCCTTGATATCATGAACCGGGCCGTGTCCTCCAATGTCGGTGAGTGGGACTTGGGTGGGGGCGTTCTGGTGCTGACCCCGTGTTTCTGGACACACTCGCCAGAGATCAGAGCATGCAGCTGCGGCCACTGCCCAGACCCACAGCTGAGGGCGCGTCTCTAAGCGAGATCGACTTCAGGACTTGTTACCGTCCCTCGGGTTATTTGATATGAGGGAGCAATCTTTTATTTCATTCAGTCTTCATCTTGGTTGTGCCCCAACTGGCCCCCCTCCCCCCCACCACATCTCAACCAGGGTTCTTGGGATGTAAGTGGACGGTGCCAGTGGATGCAATTGCTAGGCACCAGGGCACGGAGGCAGACTGAGCCAGCTCTGACACGGTGCCAGCAGGTGTCTTCCTGAGGTGCTTGTCCGTGTGAGGTGCTGTCTTTGAGGACAGTGGCTCTTCTAGAGATGGCTCCCGGGGTGCGCCAGACCTGGGTCAGGTCAGGGCTCCGCTCGGGTGCCGCCTCTGCTCACGCCCCCGCCGGCTCTCCTAGGTGCCTACATGCAACCTGGGGCGCGGGAGAACATCGCCTACCTCACCCACACGGAGCGTAGGAAGGACTTCCAGTACGAGGCCATGCAGGAGCGGCGGGAGGCAGAGAACATGGCCCAGAGGGGCATCGGCGTAGCTGCCAGCTCCGTGCCCATGAACTTTAAGGACCTCATTGAGACCAAGGCCGAGGAGCACAACATCGTCTTCATGCCCGTCATTGGGAAGCGACACGAGGGGAAGCAGCTCTACACCTTCGGCCGCATCGTCATCTACATCGACCGGGGCGTGGTGTTCGTCCAGGGCGAGAAGACCTGGGTGCCCACCTCCCTGCAGAGCCTGATTGACATGGCCAAGTAGACCCCGAGCAGGCTGGACACGGGCCTGAGAGGGGCGTGGGGACGAATAAACGATACTGCCACCTGACCTTGAGAGCGGGCTTCTCTGTTCAGGGGGCGCCAGCCAGGTCACCGCAGGAGGCTGTGGTGATGCTGAGAAACGCATACGCCGGGCCTTCCATGGTCTAGTCTACCCACCAGCAAGACAGCCATGCGGAGCTGCCTCCTGTTCTCTGGCCTTTCTGGAAAGCCGCCTCTGCTGTCCCTGCACGGCGCCCTCCTCTCCAGCCTCTGGTGGCAGCGCGTCTGCCTCGGCCACCTCTGACCACGAGAGCCAGTTCAGGTCAGCAGCTCGGGGCCTCCACCTTGTTCCTGATGATTTCAAGGTCCTCGCAGTCCCGATAATCTGGCTCTTCCCGAAGCGCCCACGTGTCTGTCGGGAGCTGTTTTAGCTTTTGTGCAGGGAACCAGTGGATGGAGGTGTCATTGAACGTGTCCTGGTGCCCTGCCGTCTGCGGGAGTGCCAGCTCCTCCAGTCCTTTCAGAACCTGCACAGAGAGGTTCAAAGGTGAAACGTGGAGACTGACGGTCACATACAGCCCTCTCACCTGGGCTAAATACTCATTTGCTCGCCCGTGTTAACTTTGAAAACGTGAGGGGTGGAGTGTTCAGTGCTTCAGCACAACGCGTTCATGCCGGCGAGCGTGCAGTATAAAGGAAGCGAGCAGAGAGGGAGGAAGCGCTGCACCGCCCGGCCTCCCAAGCCAGGTCGGCCATGACTTCACATCGTCTTCCACCCCACCCTTCAGTCGGGTACGTACCTTCGCGACATAGGGGTAGTTTTTGCGCAGAATCCTCGACAGCAACCTAGAGAAACAATCACCATGGTCAGCAGGTGTGAGTGGCTCTGTCCACTAAAGACACGTAGGCAGGCAAGACGATTCAGAGTAGCAAGATTTAAAACCAAAAATGAGTGGAAGATAAATTCGCAGAAAATGTGACTGCCTGGTAAGTGCCAGTTTCCTCGAGGGACAAATGACAGACACCTAGACATGAAACAGAAGGAGGGCAGTTTTCGTCTTATTAAAAAACAAGCAAACACTTCTGTCCACCCCGGAAGGGGGGGATTGAGACCCCTCGTTCACAGCTGGGCTGCGGGCAGCGTCCAGCCCTGTGCAGCTCTCCTGGAAAAGCCCGTCCGAGTGCCTGACTGTCGTGGGGACGCCACTGCTTGTAGGTCAGCCTGACAATGAGGTTTCACCTCTGGCCGGGAGCGCCCTGGGAGGCTCACCTTTCCTCGAGTCCTTGGAAGCTGTTCCCAAGGATGACCATCCTGGAAAGAGCACCCGCCGACCAGTTGCTCCACAGCAGGTTGTTGTACAGCGCTGTCCCGCAGTGGGGCATGTAGAAGACGGTGGGCTCGCCGCGCACGCGCCGCTTTCCTTCCTGGGGGCGGGACGCTCCGGCGTGAACACTCCCTGAGCGTGGAGCCGCCTCGCCCCCAAATAAATGCAGTCATGTGAGGTGGTGGGTGTGTGAGCCTGTTAGTCGTTTCATAACATACACCTGTCTCAGATCAGCCAGCACACCTTAACCTACAGTGGACGTGTCACACCTCTGCAGCTGGCGGAGAAGTGACCCGAGAGGAGACAAACCAAAGGGCCGATGGAAAAGTAAATAACTCGCTTCCATTACAGGAGACTGAGACTAGTGTGTGGACTCTAAACCTAGGGCCAAAAGTCAGAAAATCAGTGTCTTGCGACATGTGCGTCAGAGACAGGGCTCTGGGCTCATGAGGCCCTTTGGTCAATAGCACCAAGGGCAGGAGGGACAGTTCCCCAGGTACCCCACTCAGTGCTCCTCTACACTTGTGTTACTTTCTGCAGCTCCCTACCTGAAGTGAGTCCTGCAGTGTCCCCTGGGGGGTGTGGGGGGAGGACACAACTACCCCACTTAAGAATGACTTCTCCACGGCCACCTCCTTCCAGGGCAGAGACACAAGGCCCTTGGGTCTGCCCCGGCCCGCCTCTGGGCTGCTTCTCCACGGCCTCCCCGAGTTAGTGCGACAGGCAGTGGCTCCTGAACAGCCGGCTCCAGCAACCCTGGCCCTGTCCTCTAGGCAGCTCATAGGAGACCCTCAAACCCCAGCTTCAACCTGAGAAACCTTCCTTGACCCCCCCCCCCACCCCAAACCCTGCGACCCCTTCCCGTCTCACTTCCTAGGACGTGGTTCCTCCGGACTTCCATTCATCCGTTGCTTGCTCACCGGTGGCACCTGCTCCCATTTGCCTTGGTCTCTAAGCCCCTTGCCCAGCACCAGCTGGACCTGATTTTCCTGTTTCATAATAAAGTAATGGCAGTTCCCGAAGACAGACGGGAACCAAATGCTTATTCCGTAATCTCCGAGGCTGCAGAACTAAATCCCAAAGTCTACACTGGTTTCGGTCCTGAGCTCATGAATATGATTTTTAACCAGGGGTCTCAGAAGTTGTGAATCCCAACATGTTTAGGGGATGTAGGGCTGGGCAGAGGATTTACAGTAAATCACAGCCTGGGGCTGGGGCTGGGGCTGGGGCTGGGCCACCAATTCAAAGGAAGAGTTTGTCTTTTATTTCCTCCCTGGGAACAGGGCAAATTCCAACCAGAGAGGCCTCACTGAGGCACCGAGACTTTCCTTTTTTTAAATCAGCAACAGTAAATACCAACTTAGAATAATTTCTACACACTGCATTCTTCTAAGAATTTTGCAAAGTTCACTTGTGACTCAGCAGTTAAGTCTGTCGCTCCAGTGTAATCCACATAGAGCCCGAGGATCTGGGTTCACGGACAAGGCAACAACCAACAAGAACAACTAGATGGAGAGACACTTTTTCCACCTCTTTCTGCTTCCTTCTTCCAAGTAAGTAAATAAAGAAGGCCGACATGCTTGAGTTCATGCCATGGGTGTCACTGCTTTCTCCCTGCTGGGCACAGCCCAGGCCAGAGGGCCACTGGCTGATCACCCACTCGGGCGCTGGCAGTGCGTGTGAGCAGAAGGAGCCGGGGCTGAGCAGAAGGAGCCGGGGCTCCGTCTGGCCGGCAGCCACACAGCCCTTCCTGCTCCCCTTTCCACAAGCACGTACCTCGTTCTCACTGAGAACCACCACTCCCAGACTGCGAAGAGCTGCCATTTCCAGCTGGCTGAACAGGGGGTCGTACACACAGCAGTGACTTCTGGGAATCTGCAGGAGGGAAGTGGCTTGTCTGCCTGAACCCGTGTGCCACTGTGTGAGAGCAGGGAGGCAAAGAAGGTGAACCCAGAACCTCACCTGGCACTGCTCCAGGAGGAGCAGCAGAAATGCTAGCTGGTTTCTTGCTATGACGCAGGTGGCAAAGTTTCCAAGGCCGTAGCACACACACTTCAGGTGACTTCCTCCTGTGGCCATGGTTGCTCCTGGGATGGTGCCAGGGGCCACATCCGACTCATCCTCTGGTGAGTCAAGACGCAGGTTTCCCAGGGCTTCTGAAAGTGTCCTCACAGGGGCCCTCAGCTGTTCCAGGTGTTTCCGGAGACATCCGCTGATGGTTTCTGAAACAGCAAGCCCCCAGCGTGGTCCAAATACATCCGGGGCGTGCTGGCCCGTGGACCGCATCCGCCACCGCAGAAGCCCACAGGCCCGGGGCAGAGCAGGGCTGCCAGCCACACGCCCAACCTGCCAGGGACATGCATGCAGCCACGTTCCCCCAACATCAGTGGGCTGATCCTGCCCCCGGGCATCCACCTCCTTGCAAGAGAAGGGGATGCTTACAAGCAAGAAATCAGTGTCTTTCGTGGGCATGGCGACAACTCGTCCGAACCCATTCTAACCAAACAAAGGCACTTGGTAAATGCAGGCTATGCTCTTAAACCACTTAACTTTTTTGATTATTACTAAGAACAGAGGAGCAGAGGTCTCAAAATCACACTATAAATGGGCAGAGTTGGTTTTTTTTTTTTAAAGGAGAGATGAAGCCAGGGATGAAGGCAAGTAGGCAGGCAGGCAGGAAGAGAGAGAAGGAAGAAGCACTTTATTGCAATAATTTTTATTCAGTTCATTTTTATTCAGTTTGCTTCCCCCCAAACCCAGGATTCAGACTCAGGGGTCTATGGCCTTTGTTCCTTTGGAGGCGACTGACCTAACCACTGCTTCACCAGGGTATTTCTAGATCTCTTTAAAAAATCAAGTTGGTTTCTACCTTTCACCACTTCCACTTCTGGGAATCTATCTTAAAAATATCAGCCTAAATTTGGTGAAAAGCTTTATGCATAAAGGGGCTCACTGCGGCTGTGGACAGCTAACCCAGTCCGTGTTAACGTTTCCATGGCCACACACAGCGTTTAGGGAGACATTATAACTGTGAGGACGAAGGAGAAGAGCGAGATGATCAGGAATTTGAACATCGTGGAAGTGACAGCTAACACGTATGGCCTCGGCCTCATCGGGACTGCACCGTGAGGTTTGCGTACTAATACCTCCATATCGCAGATAAAGAAACGGTCACAGCTACTTAGGCGCCAGGAGACACAGCTGTAAGTGGGGGTGCTGAGAATGAGAACCCACAGGTACACCGCTCTGTGATGCAAAACGCCCTCCACTGAGAGTAGAATTCCTTTCTGTGCCCGCGTTCAGATCTCCCATCCCCAACCCTGCTTTGGCCTGGTGGACCTACCTTGTGCCAAGCTCCAGAAATCAGAGATGAGCAGGTCCTCCCTGTGGAGAAAAGATGTGGTCATCCCCGTCCATTTCGGGGCCACCCTCCGGTGACTTCCTCCTGCCACAAGCAGGGTGCCCATGGGAGGATGCAGAGCCCACCCTGGAGTGACGGGGACACGTGGTGAACAGGTCCAGAGCAGGACCTAGAAAGGCAGGAGAGCGGGCTTCCTGGAGGAGGCCCCGATGCCAGGGCAGCTGTAGGCCCGCTGTGTTTGCAGGTCCCCAAGGGAACCTGGCTCAAAGGGGCAGCTCCATGAGTAACTGTTTGATGAACAGATTTAGCCTCAGCTTTTGTTTTCTCATCTCTAAGGTGACGAGCGCCACCATGCCCATCATGAAGGGCTACGGGACGGGAGGGTGGACCCAGTCAGCCAGAGCCCGCGCCAGGCCACTATGCAATCAATGGCCTCCACTATGATAAATATGCCAGGGTCAAGGTGAGACAAGAACGTTAACTAGACTTATTGTAGTGATCATTTCATAGCAAACAGAAATATGTTATGCTGAATGTCTGAAGCTACTATGTTATACAATCATTTAAAAAAAAACCCAAAAACTGGATTTGAACTGATGAGCCATAAGCCAGTGTTCCGAGAGGAGACAAGTGATCTGTCTAGTGTTCTCCACAGAGGATTGGGGAGCTCTAATGTATCGGGACAAGTCTATATGCCGGTGAGCACATGCCTCAGAGAATAGCATGTGAGGTGCAGAGCCGGTCTCCACGTGGGGCACACTTGGGACTGAAGGTGGAAGTGGGGAGCTTCTGGGGAAGCTGAAGAGGCTCATGAGGAGTAACGAAGTCCAGGAAATGGAAAGTGCTTTAGGAATTCTCCGAAAGCCCAGGCACACTCATGCTCCCCGGCCACTTCTGAGACCTGAAAAAAGTCCTGCTGCTTTTTTCTCGGGCTTAGTCAGCTGATCATGTAACTTCTTTCTATTCAGTAGTAGTCTCTGTCACCCCTGCTCTGGACTATTTCTGGGGGAGGAGCACATGAAACGTAGTCCAATTTTTCTCAGTTGTGAAGGCCCTTCAGATGCTGCCGTAAGGAAGTGCTACAAGAAGTTATTACTTACTTAGCCTTTGAAAGTCTCCAAATAAATAGAGGCAGCACACCCTGGTGGCCGAGCAGTTTAAACACGGAACAGTCCACATACATCCCAAGGTCCCTGGCTCAAGACCAGGGGCTGGGGAAACAGCCAAGATGAACAACTAAATTAAATAAATAAACGCTTTCTGCTCTCTCTTCCTGCCTGCCTCTGCTCGCCTTCATTCCTGCCTGTACCTTTCCTTTAAAGTAAAAAATAAAGGCAATAATATGAAATAATAAAAGCAGGTGACATACAGTGAGTGCTTCCTCTGTGTTAGACACTGTTCTAAATGTTATCTCAGATACAAAACAAAGCATCATTTGGGGGTCAGGGATGGCAGAGTGAAGGGATGAATGTCTAGAGTAATGGACTCTGAAGCAGAGACTTTGGAATCACGAAGACGGCGTTTGAAATGTTTTTATACATTATCTATGTCTTTGAGACTCAGTGCCACTTCGGGAACGCAGTTGGCTGCGTTGTTCAACCTGAGTGTGCAGAATGCTTAATTAAGCCCAGGTGGGCTACAGAGCAGCAGCTGAATTTAACCAGATGGTAACCATGCAATGACAATCACCTTGCCCTGGTGTTAGCAATACCGACGTGGCAAAACATCATTCTTACACATCGGTGTTGCGTGTACCACGTGTCAGCCACTGTTCAAAATGCTTGTTGTTAGAAACGTCCAATTAATACGTTTACCAACTCTCTACAGAGGTACCATTTCACACCCATCTCACAGATGCGAAAATCGAGGCACAGATTCCATAACTCATTCACGGTCACCGGGCCGCAGCTGCAACAACAGGAAAGACAGCCTTTCCTGAGTGCTTTCTAAGGTGCAGGCCTGCAACGAGCTCCTCACTCCGCCACGCCTTCACGACCACCCCTTCCAGGGTGAAGTCAAGCCCACTTTACAGATGCGGAGACTGAGGCTGAGCGGTCTCCTCCGGCCCGAAGATTCAGTTCCAGGGCCAACCCCGCGCTCACCCGGCTTCCCGGATGCGACGAAGGACGACTCTGTCGTCCGCCTCGAGGTCCGCGTCCGGGCCCCGCGGCTCCGTCGCCTCCCTCCGTCGCGGCCGCCGCGCGCCATTGCGCCTTTTCCGCCGGCCCGCCGCCCGCCAAGGTTCCCGCGCCGCCGCCGCCGCCATGCGCCCCGGCGTCACCGGCGCGATGACGTCATCGCCCCGCGCGGGCTTCCGGGAACTCGGGGTCGTAAGCGCGCGCGGCACGTAACCCTGGACCGCTCCGCCGCTCGCACAGGTACCGGCGGGCGCCCCCGGCCGCGGCGGCCACAGCCGGAACCGCGCTCCGACCCGGGCCTCGGCCGCCTGGGTGCTGCGCAGGGGCGGGCGGCGCGGGGCGGTGCTGGGGGCGGGGCCGAGGGGCGGGGCCCCGGCCGCAGCGTCTCCTCCCGCCCCGCCCCGCCCGGCCCGCCCCACCGGCCGCAGCGCGCTGGACTCCCGGCTCCGCTCGCCCTATCCTGAGGCCGGGCTGAGGCCGGCGCCTCCCCGAGGCCTTCGGAAGGTGGCGGCGCTTCCTGGACCCACGACCTCTGCGGTCCCAGCGCCGCTGATCCGGCCCCGCCAACCCGCTGAGCCCGCTTCCTACCACCCCGCCACCCCCAGGCCTTTGCTGGCTGCTTCCCGGGCTCGTCGTCCCAGGCGGCGGTCGCCCGACACCAGCCCTACCCCACCCCAGGGCCCTTCAGGCCTCTTCTGGACCTTTCAGAGAGACGGTCTTTACAGGGACGGGCGCAGCCCTCTGCGACCTCGGAGAGAGTCGGCTGCTGGCCTGTGGTTCCGGGAGCCCCGATCCTCTCCACATGCACCCAGATCTGCTCCGTAGGGTACATGAGTCAGACAGCTGAGAAAGGAGCGTTTCAGGTCATCAGAGAGGCAATTCCGTCTCCCAGGAGCCTAAGAAGCTGTGTGCCCAGGAGGAGGCGCGAGTATCTGAGGCCACGCCACTGCAGACATTCAGCTCGGAGCAAGTGACAGTAGTTAAGAGTTTGGAGATGATCCACGCCTTGTCTTGTGGAAAGCTTAGCTTGTGTTTGTTTTCCCCGAGAATGTTGTCAAGAAGTGTACGGAGCTTATTGGGGGGCAGATTTTAGCTTGATGGAAGGATACGCGTAACCCGGAGCTGTCCGTCCCTGGAGGAAGTAAACGGAGAAATCCAGGGTTTTTTGAATGACAGCACAGATGATAAAGGTTTCAGTGAATGACTCCGGGCCCCTGCTGTCCAAAATGCCATGATACTGAGGGGTCTTTCCAGCTCTGGGACTTTGAAGGCCACCTGTTACATTCTCTTGGTGCATTTTGGAGATGTGCCCCCGCTCTGAAATTCTGCACGTTCAGAGGACTTGGGGGCTGATTTGCATTCCATGGTTCTTTCGCACCCACCTTATTCGTATCATGGTCCTTGACACGCAGAACTTTTTCACACTAGTTCTGTTCCTTCTGTGAGATGTAACAGTTCAAGAAACCAAGGGATTTATTCAGAAGCCCTGCTGTTCTCTATTTTGAAACCATTTTTAATCTTCTGGAAAGCTCTTTTGAAGTAGCCGCTTTACTTGCCTCCAGAGTCACATGCTTCCTTATGGGTTTCTGAAATAATCTGTTCCTTGTGTTTTTCCAGGGCCAAGGCACTGACGTTTGAACGGGAGGCTTCAAAATGTTTTAAAGAACCTTGGGAATGGCTTTAAGCCTGACAAGCTAGAAATGGCTTCTGAACACGGCCTTCTGCGTGCATGCCCTTTGCTGGGCTTTCCTGGCCAGGAGCTTTGTAAGTAGGCCGTTCTGCAGACAGCTGGAGAGCTGGCGACCACTGGATTTGCCTTTCCTGGTAGATTCTGTGGACTTATTAACTCCCAGAGTTCTGAGCGGGGTGGAAGCAGCTTATCGAGCTGCGGGGCCTGCAAGGGAGGGGAAGCAGCACTCCCACGCTGAATGCACACTGAGCGAGTGGCACCTATGGCCGAGAAGCCTGAAACTGGCCACACCCGCGTTTGCTGGATTGAGGATACAGACGAACAGTGGCTGCTGGAGAGAAAGACGCCAGGCTGGCAAAGAAAACCGAAATAAAGAGAATGAGGACGATTGGCGCGTAGATGGCTACCTCAGCAGAAAGCAAGCCAACCTCCTGGTGAGTAACCAGGCCCTCCCAGCCAGAGTGTTTGATTTTCTTGGCAGGGGAAGAAAATGCCATTTTCCTCAGAGCAGCCAGAGAAAGCATGTGAGCCATTTCTTTCCACGTCTGCCATGTCATAGCCTTGTAAGCCTCATCCAGTGACCGCGTGCCGCATCACTTGGAGGTGCAGCAGAGATGGCCCCGGCCAGCGCCTGCAGCGTGCAGGTGCTGTTGTCTCCTCTTTTGAAACACTGGAAACGGTTGCAATTCAGAGTTTCCCCCGCAGAAGAGCCCTGACGCACCTGGGTCTGGAAGGGTGGGTGTTACAGTTTCTGCATCCTCTTCCCTGCTCCACCAGCCCTCCCACGATTTCTTTCAGCCACCGATCGAGTTGGTGAAAGTGAAAGTCACAGTAGAAAGAACGAGCAGGATTTAGTGACTGGTCTTGTATGGGGAAGTCAGAAAGCCGAGCAGCGGCAAAGGACCAAGGTCGGCGATGGCGGGGCCTGCGCAAGCTAGGGAGCTTTCACCTGGGAAAAGTGCGGAGAGGGGGCTGGAAGTGGGGTTTCTGGGATGGGCTGGAAACATTGTGAGGCTTCTTCATCTGAGTTTGTCCCACAGCCAGTTCCACATGTGGCCCCAGAGCTGGGAAAGGGGGTCAGGCTAGAAGCAGGAAGAGAAGGTGGGAGCCAGCGAGGGAGGTGGAGGGAGGGTGTAGTCACCGCCCCTCCTGCAGCCTGGTGAGCGCCTTTGGAGATTTACAGGCAAACCCAGACCCAGCCTGTGGGCAGTTTGCTTTGTGGTCTTAGAGAGGTAATGGCAGTTAGGCCACAGAGCAGATTAGAGAGTTTAGGGCAGCACAGCGGGTTATTTCTCCTGGGCCAAGGAAATCGGAAGTTTGCTGAGGGATCGAGTGTGACTCGTACTCACCTCGGTCAGGTTTCGACAGGCAGTGAGGGGCTCTGTGCTCCTCTGAACTCTCAGAGGCCCGTTTTCCATTATGGACTCCCTGTCCGGCCTTCCCGCTGTCTGCTGCCAGCCTCTGAGGGCTGTGACTGCAGGACCGGCTGGGTGGCTCACACTGCGGCCTCAGTTTACCCACCGGATGCCTGAAGTCCTGGAAGAACAGGCGTTTCCAGCACCAGCCCAGCAGTCGGGAATAACGCATCTAAGACAGCCCCAAGTACTTTATAATCAGTCGCAGGCAGGTTTCCCAGACCACGTAGGGCTGCACAGTTAAGGTCCTTGTCACAGAGAGGGCTGTCATTGTGGGTGCCCGTCTTCCCTCTAGCGCCTGTCTCTGGCCGTCTCTGCCACAGTCTGACCACTCGCTAGAGGCGTGTATCGTTTCATTGCGTGCTGCTGTGAAGCGCTTTGATGGATTGTAGTTGCTGCGGCCACAAAAGGCTTTTCTAATCCCCCGTCTCGCGCCGTTCTCCGGCTGGGCGATGGGACACTGATCACTGGCTTCTGGGAAACATGGCTCCCTTCTGTTCTCTTGCCAGGTGGAATTACTTTTTCCTTTATGATGGTTCAAAGGTGAAGGAAGAAGGAGATCCCACGAGAGCTGGCATTTGTTACTTTTATCCTTCGCAGGTAAGACGCTCACAGCCTGCTCCTGCTCAGCCGAGTCCCACGCTTGCAGGTGGTGCCCCTTCCAAGGAGAGCGTTTACCTTGGGATGGTTTTCTTTGCGCTTTCCTGTCATTTGACATTTCTAGTCTTACTCTTATTTTTCTTGTTCTGGTATTGAAATTCCCAGGTTACTCCGAACTTGCGTCTTCTCTGGCTTTCTGTCGCCGTCGTGATTTTCCGTCTGCTCCCCTGGCCTGGCTCTCCAGATCAGCTCATTTAAATCAGCACTTGTTATTCAGATGTGTCTAGAGGGGCATTGTGAACCCACCTTTGCCTGTCGCCAGCTTCAGCTTTTATCACACTCTGCCAAATTGACATCACCTATCCTGGCCTGACTCCCCCTGCCTCCCCCACACTTTTTCTGGAATATTTTGGAACAAATCCTAGATGCAGTCAACTCACCAGTATCAAGTCACGTCTCTAACAAAAAAGGACATTTTTAAAACAATATCACATCTAATAAAAGTTTTACTATTTAGTGACAATAATTCCTTCATATTATCTGACACTGTCTCTGTTCAGATTTTGCCTTTGTTACCTTGGATGGCATTTAGTCTTTCTTCTTTCCCTTTCTTCCCCACTCCTGCAGCCCTTTTCCCAGTCAGGATCCAAACAAGGCCCACGTATTCCGTTTGGTTATTTTGTGTTTTTGAGTCCCTTTTACCGTAGACCCTTGTCAACCCCCTCCGCCGCCCCTTTCTTCCTTGGTGCCGTTGGGTTACTGAAGAAACCGGCTCATTCATGTAGTGGAATGTTAGAATGCGCCACGCTTGGATTGGCTGATCGGTTCCTCATGGCAGGGTCGTTCAGTGTTTCTACTCACTAATTCTTTTAAACTAGTAGGAAGATCTAGAGCCTTGATTAGGTTCATTTTCAGTTCCATTGGGCAAAAATTCTTCATTTTCTGTAACATCACATACTGTTTGGCTATCCCCAGTTCAGTTAATGCTAAGATCGGCTGGGAGGCCTGTTTAGTCTCTCACGTGATTTATGAGATTGATAACTAAGATTTATCCAGGGAACTCAGGCCATTCTATAGCGATTTGAATGGGGAAGAAAGCTCATGCTTCTACATGCCTGTGCCTGTAATCCTAGGAATGAAGACGTAGCTCTGTGCACTGCTCTTGTGCATTCACGTGCAGTGTTCTGCATGACAGTTCAGTCTTACTGGCAAATTTGGTCCGAAAAAGGGCCAAAAAGTGATTATTTTAGGTGTAGCAAGCTATCACTTATTTAGGCATAGCAAGCTGTCATTTATGCTTTGTTGTTGTTGTTACAACTCTTAAAAACCCGTAAAAGCCATTCTTAGCTCAACAGACCCTATGAAATCGATGGCACAGGAAACACGCTACCTGCGTAGTTTGCCAGTCCCTGCTCTGAGGAATAACAGGGGTTCAGCATTTTAACTTCCTCTCTGGCATGTGCTCCTTTCCCATAGACCCTGCTTGACCAACAGGAGCTGCTTTGTGGACAGATCGCTGGAGTGGTCCACTGCATTTCCGATCTCTCTGGCTCTCCGCCCACGCTCATTCGTCTGCGGAAACTTAAGTTCACCGTGAAGGTTGATGGACATTACCTCTGGGTAAGTTGAACAAGCGGAATTAATGCCAGCAGGGTCGCCTCTTCCGTGAGCCATTTGTCCTTGGTGGTGAGTATTGTGATGACGAAGCCGAGTCAGTGGCGCGCGTCCTGAATCAAGCCTGGCGTCTCCCTCCCACGTGCTGCTTCTCCACCTTTAAAAGACTTAGATGACCTACCTGTTCTATAATTCTAGACTGTGCTGCAAATTGCCTTGCTAATCTCCATCTTCATTACACTTCTCTTCTGTCTGTTTCCCTCGAATCCACACTTACTTGGGTAAGTGACGCAGAACCTCTAGGACATTGATGACAAGTGTGTTACATTTCAAAGAACCATAAAAAAAAAACCCTCTTCATGTCTAGTTGTATCCTGTACTCTATAACGTGCTACACTTATCCTGAATGTACTCCTGAAGGGATGTTAAGGGTGAGGTAGGATGTCCAAGTCTGTCGGTCGTATTTCCAGCATCATATCATAGCAGTTCTCTGACGTGCGGAAGGTGGCTGAATTTCTGGACTCCACAATGGACTTTTTATTGCTGCTTTACCCCGTGGCTGTTCATCCCTTTCTCATCTGTTAGTCCAGTTTTTAGCACTTGCACAGCTCCGTGTCCCCCAGCCCCCGCCCCGAGACCTCCTCCCCCTCACGTTCTTGGGTCAGCGGGGATTTGTGCTGTTTTTCTCCTTTGGAGGCGAAATTTACAGAAATTTCCTGAAACGCAAATGTAGGTGTGTCCTACGTGTCCTACGTGATGCACACGGACAGAGCTGCTCCGTGCCGCGCAGGTGCCGGGCAGGATCCGGAGCAGCAGTGTCCCTCCAGCAAGCGCCTATGTCCTCTGTGTCCTCTCGTTGGTCCTGCTCCCCTGCCCTTCCTGGGGTCCCGTGAGTGCTGATACGCGTCGCTCTGCCCCGGCTCCGCCTGCTCTCCCATGTGGCTCAGTGCATTTTGCGTCAGTCAGCGGTGCATTTCTTTTCTGTTGGCTGAATTCTGTATCGGACTCGGTCCCAGCCTAGTCCTTCTCTGCGGGCCCATGAACGGCGATCGGTCTTGGGTAAGAAGAATAGGGTTCCAGGAACAGTCTCCTCTGAGTCTTTGTGTGGACATTGTTTTCCTCTCTCGTGGGCAAATATCTCGCTGTGGTGGGCATCACTGGTCGTAGGGGGGGTGTGTGTGGATCTTACAGAAACTGCCAGACTTTTCCTCAAACGAATGTGCCATTTCCTTGATCACCAGCACCTGAGAATTACTGCCCGTCCCAGTGAGGCTTCACTGTTAGCCACTCTGCTGTGTCATTGTGGTTTAATGCGTTTCCTGGATGACTAATGACACTCAGACTGGCATGTGCTGAATGGCCATTTGTGTGTCTCCCTTTGAGGAGTGGCAGTTCTTTGGCACATTTTTTAAATTGGGTTTTGGTTTGGGGTGTGCAGTCTTAGTGCAGTCCTTTGCCGGGTAGAAGTTTTCATTTTGTTTAGCAACTGTCTTGATCTCTTACGGCTTTTGCTTTCTATGCTTCTCTGAAACCATTGCTGCCCTCACTGGAGAAGATGCTCTCTAGTGACTGTGTAAGTTTGATAGTTTCAGCTTTTACTACTACTTTTGGCCTCCAAAGGGACTGGATTAACATCTATACATGTGTGAGGTCGAGTCGAGGGTTCTTTGTTCCCACAGAGATTCCCAGTTGTCCCAGCCCCGCTGTGGGAAAAACCTTGGGATCAGATGACCATCCGGGTGGGGTCTGTTTCTGGACCCTGTTCTTCTCCATGAATCTAACTGAATATCCTTTGTGGACACTATACCGTCTGGGAGTCAGATGGTGCAAGTCCTCCAACCTATTTTTTTCCAGAATCACTTTAAACATTTGAGGTCTTTTCTGTTTCCAGTGTAGATTCAGTTTGTCAGTTTCCAGAGGAAAGCTGGTGGGATCCTGATGAGACCTGTGTTCAGTCTGCAGCTCAGTTGGGGAAGAAGAAGGCACTTACCGTGTGTCACAGTGTTGTGAGGTCTTGGGTTACGTCAGTGAACAAAACAAAAATCCTTGCCTTGGGGAGCCTACAGTCAGAGGGCATTTTTTAATTGAATTTAATTATTTTAAGAGGAAGAAAGCAGGCAGGAACAAAGATCAGAAGGCAGGAATAGAGAGGCAGGAGAAACGTTTATTTATTTTTTCAGTGCATTTTGGTTTCTGCCCCCCAGGTCACCAACCTGGGTCCTGGGCTTTTACGTGGACTGTGGATTATACCCTGTAGCTGCAGACTTAACACCCAAGCTGAGCCACCAGGGCATGCCCAGGGGGAGTTTTTTGTTTATTGGTTTTCTGTGAGAGAGAGAGAGAGAGACAGAGAGAGAGAGACAGAGAGAGAGACAGAGAGAGAGACAGAGAGAGAGACAGAGAGACAGAGAGAGAGAGGGAGAGAGAGAGAGAGAGTACGTGTGTGTGTGTGTGTGTGTGTGTGTGTGTGTGTGTGTGTGTGTGTGTATTAAAGGAAAGGTATGGGAAGGAAGAAGCACTTTAGATGAACTAAAGTTCATCTTGGTTGTTTTCCTGGGCCCTGGGTCTTGAACCAGACACGGGATATATGTGGACTTATGCCCAGTGAACTAAGTCTCTAGGCCACCAGGGCGCACCTGTTTAGATTTCTGATGAGTCCTTTAAGGAAAGATTCCTCGAGGTAAAACTGCAGAGTCAAAGAATACGAACTTTTTGCAGACTCTTGAAACACACGGCCAGATGACTGTCTAGCCGAGCGGGTGTTTCTCTGCAGAACGGGCACTGCACTCAGCAGTCTGGAGCTGCAGAACTGAGTGATGACTCGGTCGGTGCCTGTTCTCCGCAAGTCCTGTCGGGGCGCAGTGACACCCAGACTCAGTGTCCAGTTTGCAGTCTCAGCAGTACAGCAATCAGAAGAGGTCAGCGTTGGCTCACAAGGTCAGGGGAGCACCGTAGGCACTAGAGGACTAGGCAAGCCCCGGCATGTGACGGGGGTATGGGTGTGGGCATGTTGGGTCGGGCATCCTGAGGGTACAAAAGCACTCATTCTCTTGGAAACCACCCTGCCTGGAGGGAGTCGTGGGGCTGGGGCTGCAGCAGAAGAGTTTCCACAGGTCTGGGAAACCAGACGGGTGCCTGGATGCGGGGTCGGGGCTGGGACGCAGAGAAAAGGAAAAGGCCTATCTTCCTGCTGCCCCTCAGGTGCTGGGCTGTGCAGTGGAGCCCCCTGACGTCAGCTGTCAGCGGTTTCTGGATCAGCTCATTGGCTACTTCCAGTTTTACAACGGTCCTGTGTCTCTGGCCTATCAGGTATGCGCGGGGTCTTCGGTGACTGCTGTCACACAGCTGCTCTTGCCGGAACCAGCACTCACTCTGGCTCTGGTCTGCTGCACGGCGTAAGTCTCCAGGTCCAGCGACCAGGTCAAGGGTCCCTGGATGGCGTCTCAGACGCCTCATTCCCCAGTGACGCAGGTCTTGCTGTTGCAGGGGTCTACCCACGTCCCCCCCCTGGATGTTGGGAAGAGGAGGCCCTCACTGTCCTCCCGCCAGCAGGCGCCCTGGGGCTGGTGGGTCGGCGATCGGGGCGGGAGGTGGGGGCCCACGTGTGGAAATAAGTTCCCGTTTGAGGAGTAAGTTTTGTGGCAGTTGGGACCTTGCCAAAGAGTGTGTCTCTGAGAAGCCACTCACCACAGGCTGTCTCCGCTTCAGACCTGCCCTCGGGAAGACCTGAGCGCCGAGTGGGCCGCCATCATTGAGCAGACCCTGAAGGACGCTGGCAGTCTGCGTAGGATTTTCAACTCCCTCTGGAACGTGGACCCAACCAAGGTAGCGCGCACACTCTCCTCGTATCATGTCCGGAGGGGCTCCTGGACACCGCCTTCCTTCTGGAAGTGAGCTGTGCCTGGACAGCGACCGGAGTGGGTGCTGTGCGGCCCTGCCCAGGTTCCCGCTGCCGCTCGCTCCTGATGTGCCAGCGTGGACATGGCAGGTGTTCTCAGAACCTCCCTTCCCTTGTCCCTACACCGGTGTCTGAACGCCCGTCTCCAGATCTGTGTGATGATGGCGTGAGACAGAACCTCAGTGGCACAAAGTAGAGGGTGTTCTCTGCTCGTGGGCCCGATGCGTGAACTCCGTAACTGGAAGGTTTCCTTCTCCCGATGTTAGTTTGGTGTAGTTATGCTCCACGTCAAATGGCCCAGTGCTAACATCTGAAACACGGCCTTGTGGGCAGGGGGCAGGGAAGCTGTTCTGTTCCCTGAGCCATTCCGTTTGTCCTCACGCTCAGTGGCGAGGCTGCCTGTGAGTCCGGCATGTCCACCTGCCCTGCGCTTCCTGGGTGGCCTCGATTCTGGTGATCGTCACACCCCCATCGAAGAGCCAGAGGGACTTGGAAGGCTGTGCCCCCGTCAGGCCCATCAGACCCGGCACCCGTGCCCCGAGCCCTCAGGAGATGGGTTTGTGTGTGTCCCAGGCCTCACGGTTGTAGCTCACAGCGTGGCCCTGTGACGCTGCTAGAAATGGGGACAGTTTTCCCTGCGCCTGGTCGGAGGGCTGCTTTTGTTGTCTCCCTTACCAGTCGTTCTAGAAGATCTTTATTGTCACCACTAAAGCCACGGATGAGCATCCATACATTTTGTTGCGTGTGAAGCAATGTTTCAGATGGAGCATTTACTAAACCCAATGGTTGAGTTCTTTTATTTTCCTGCTTTAAGTTTTGCAAATATAACGTGGCAGGGTTGTACCAGAAGAAGCTCTGCATGAGCGACCGCCACTCCAGCCTTACATATGTCACGTCCACTTAAGAAGAGTCTGATGTGAAGGCATCTTCTCAGTCTTCTTCATAGGTGCTTTCATGACTTGCCCCTTCCCTGCCCTGCCCTCTCCCTGGGGTTCGAGGTCTAGATAAAGCCTCAGAGCGCCCGGTTTCCTTGGAGCGCAGCCCGAAGTCGGCCCGCAGCTTCCCACAAGGGCCGCTGGGAGTGGGCGCTCTGGTGAGGCCCTGCCGTGATGAACGCGACCGGCTGTGGCTGCAGCTTGCTGGCCGTGCTGGCCGTTCTTGACGGCGTTCAGAGGCTGTTTTCCGGGACTTCTAGGCAGCTGACTCCTTGCCGGGGATATGCAACGAGGCCTGTTTCCCCAGGCGAGAGCCCACGGTGTCGCCGTCTGTTCTGGGTGCGTCTGGCCCCGGGCAGACGTGTAGAGGCAGGGGTCCTAGTGCTGTCTCACTGGTCCTGGGGCCCGCACGTGCAGGTGTCCCCTCTCCGGTCGTCCTATTGGGCACTGATGGCCACTGTCCCGTACACGTCTCCAGTGGCTCCTGTAAAGAGCCAGGGGCCCTGTCTGCCCCTCCAGCTCCCAGCAAGGTCTGGTTCCGAGAGCTGGGCTTTGTGGGGCCGGTGGCTCTGCATCTAGAGAAGGAGCGAACCCGGCCATGACGTTTTACCTGCGGCGGTCCCCCTGGCCCCGTCAGTGTCGCCCTGCCCACGGCCTCTCCCGGGCTGGTGAGCAGGCTTGTCGCTGCGCAGGTGGAGCCCCTGTTGCTGCTGAAGGCGGCGCTCATCCTGCAGACCTGCCAGCGCGCGCCTCACGTCCTCGCCGGCTGCATCTGCTACCAGGGACTGTGAGTAACGCTGCTGGCCCGCCCTTCCCGCTGCAGCGTCACGCGGGCCCCTGGGGCCCCTTCAGGTCGTGGCGGGAGCCCCGTCGCTGGCCGGTTTGGTACGTACTAGATAGTTTAGACTGGATTTAGAGCAGGCATGTCTTTGAGCAAAGCTGGGACATTGGAAACGGTTGTGTCCAAAACGAGTTAGGACTAGAGAAAAGCACTTTTAAAGAGCTCTGTAGACGGCTTGGCATGGGGTGTGACTGGATAGCGTCCATCCGCAACATGCTGGTGCAAACCCCGTGACTGCCAGCAGCCAGCCCTGCAAGGGAAGGGGGGCGGCGGCCTCCTGTGCTGGGCCCTGGTGTGCCTGCTGCGGCCCAGCTCCCGAGCGGCCGTCCGTGCTCCCCCGGGCTCCCCCGGGCTCCCCCAGGACCTCGACTGGTCCGCCTCTCAGCTGGCTGTCACTCGCCCTCTCCATGTGGTTGAAGGGCCTCTTGGTGAGCCCATGCCAGAGGCCACGCCACGCCTCCTCCGCGGCAGCCGTCCTCTGCCCGGCCCTTCCTGCTGATCAGGTGAGTGGCCTGGAGAAAGTCTCCGGACAGGCTGGTGCCCAGGTCCACTTCTCTTCCTACTGAAACCTCGGGCAAGTTGCTTAATGTCGTTTTCTGTGGTGGCGGGTGAAGGCGATGACAGAGGTAGGAAGGCCCGGCGTGTCCCTGGTGCCCGTGGCCCTCAGCGCTTTGGAGCCTCGTCCCCCGTTCACACTGTGACGGCCCTGAGTCCTCCAGCTCACTGGACCTGGCGTCCGAGATGCTTTCCCCTTGTTCTGCATTTCCTAGTCCCCAGCCCGTCTGCTGTTGGCAGCTGGGGAGCCAGCTGCCGCTGTGCTCCGGTGCGCTCACACCCCCGCGCGTGTGTGCACGCCAGCTTGTGTTTTTTGGGACGGTCGCCTAAGCGGGGCCCCACACCTCTGCACCTGTGTGCGCACATCGGAGTGCCTGTCGGTCAGCGTGGGCTGCCTCGTCCTTGGCGCAGTCCTTGGCTGCGCCACGACTGCCAGCTCTTCACTGGCGGGTGTGCGACTCGTTACCTGTGTTGAGTGACTTTATCTTTCTCCCCGTGGTGAGCTGACTGAGCAGCTGGTCCAACTGTGCGCCATGTCCCTGCCGGTCGAAACCCCCACCGGCTGTGTCCCTGTGTCCCTGAGAGCTGCCCCAGCATCAGGTGTCAGGTGGGCTGACCATGCATCCGCTGGTTTTCCCGTTTCCTGACCATCGCCTTTGTCCCGGCTTTAATAAACCAGGGCAGACGGTGGTTAAGTTGCCGAAGGGCCTGAAGCCCGGCCCGTGTTGTCTCAGGAAACACGCGGCCTGCATTCGGATCTTGGGGCAGGTGCCACTGTGTGCTGCTCCTCACGGCATCCTTGTCCCTGTGTCTCCCTCCTAGGGTTGTCAGCACGCAGCTCCCACCCTCCCTCACGGCCAAGGTGCTGCTTCACCGAGCCGCTCCTCGCGACCAGGTATTGTCGAGCCCCGACCTGGCTGGGACGCTTCACCCAAGCAAACAGGTTGCATTTGGCAGCCAGTCTGTAAAGGGTGATGTAGGAAAACAAATTCTTTAGATATTTTCATCTTATATGAATTCGTTTTAACAAAAAAAGTCAGACGTGCTGATTGAGAAGCACTGCCTGCAGCTGGCCTGCATAGAATGGACCCTGTTAGCCTCGGGCCTGCTCCCTCCTGTCCTCTTTTCTGCTCGCTTCACTCACTCATTGTTAGCGTGGAAAGCGGTAGCGTAAGTGCGCCCGGAGTCTGGCTTTTGCATATTAAGTCAGGAGACACCTACCGCACGAGGGGCTCTGCTCAGGCCTTTCCCACATGCGCACGCATGCGGGGGTCAGTCCAGCTCCACTCTGCGACACCCTGGAAACGAGAGCAACAGGGATCAGCAGCTTCTCGGAAGCCATCCCGAGGAAGTCACCCACGTGCCACTCAGAACTTTGTCACCGCAGGCTTTACAAGTCAGGATCGGGATGTAAGTGTCTGAGGCAGGACTTGGCAGACTGTGGGCAGGGAACCTGAAAACAGCTTCCCTGTGCCGCCCTCACGCTGGGCAGCACGGCGGCTCGTCGCCGCAGAGACTCCCTGGCTGAACATATGTGCTCGAGTGACCCTTACGGAGAAAGCTTGCCAGCCCCTGGTCCCCAGCAGGACAACGACCGAGTCGCCCACACCATTTAAACCTCACAGAATCCTAGCCCACTGTGCCAAATGGCTAAGGAGTCTTCAAGGTCAGGCATTGATGTTTCTGTTAAAGTGGAAAAAAGAATTCTATATAATGTGACCTCAAAGTATCAACAAATGCAAGACCTAAAGGAAAACACACCCAGCGCTACTCACCTGGGGGTGATGGAATGACAGGCAACTTTTAGAAAGAACTTTTGCTCAGAGGAGGCTTAAGAAAGCAAGCTGCAGCTGCAGAGCGAACGGAATGATTTTGGCTACTAGAGTAGTGTTTCTCTTTTGCTGCGAACTTTTGGAAACTTTAAGGTTGAGATGACTGCAAAACTGGTGAGAAAATGTCCAGGTTTTTCATCTTGACTGTGAATCAGAACTGGCCCAGCCCCTGTTGAGGTCAGATCCTTTGCCACGAGGGCCACAGAGCCTGCACGTCGTCACAGTGGGACGTGTGTGTTCTGTGCAGGCCTGCCGGGCTCAGAACTGCCGCTCTTGGGGGTGTGGGAGATGAGCTGAGCGCTTGCTGTGTTCCCAGAGGGCAGGCACTGGCCCCCGACTCCACGCCTGACGCGGTCGGGCAGAGGGCTGTCCTGCACACCGTGGGGCCTGGACGCTCCCACCCTGCCGGGGCCGTGCCGGCAGACCGGGGAGCCATTGCTTTGCCTGCTCTGCTGACGGCGTGCGATTGGAACCAGGTTCTGGGCCTGGCCGGGCTTTAGGAACAGATGGCCCGGTGCATTCCTGATGCTGGGTCAGAAGGAGTGTGGTACCTGCGCCAACTCCTGTGTGTGTTTATTTTCAGAGACTGCCTACAGGAGGGGATGCCCGACAGGAACGAGGTGAGTCCAAGGACCTGTCTCTGGACAGGTCCTATCGTCCCTTAGGGTTTTTGTCTGCTGGGAGATTAGGAAAGTCGAACAGTTTCAATAGCAAAATCCCACCGGGAAATCTCGTGGTTTTAGGCACATCTTTCTCGTTCTCATTTTCAGGTCTTCCTAACACGCCTTGTGAGACCGGTCAGCTGAGTCCCGGGGAGGGCGGTTAGGGAAGGACAGGGAGGTGGCGATGGCTAGAGAAGCCTCTACGGCTGCGAGCACATCCCCAGAGGGTTATTTACTGTGAGGCCTAAATTGAGCAGGTCCCTTTTGTCAGAGGTGCTTTTATCCGGTGACTTATGTCGCTAAATGCTCCGCCACCAAACGTCACCCTTGTCCACAGCTGAGAGTAAAGTAATGACATGGGCTCTTCGTGCTGATCAGAGCTTGGAAGCTGCTGATGGCAGGTGTTCTGGGCCGAGGATGGTGTCGCAGTGTGGCTGTGTGTTGGGGGTGGGTGGACCCCAAGAGTAGCTACCGCCCCTTTGTCTCCCCTGCCCCAGGAGAGCCTGTCTGTGTTTGCAATTCTAGGAGCGCCCCTCCCTGCGAATGTCCATATCGTGCCTGTGTTCCTGACCGAAGAGGAAGCTGGCAGCCTCCGTGAATTCCCAGGGGAGCCGGTGACCAGGTGAGGGAGTGCGTGGGTCACCCAGGCCATGCTTCAGGGCCTCCTGCATGTGGCTTATCCAGGGTATCCGGGCCGCGGTACACTCCGTCCTCCCAGTTCCCTTTTTCCCATGCTGCTTCAGAAAGGGCATCTGAAATGCAGCATATAGGGAGCAGCCGCCAAGTAAGATGTGTGGTTTCAGATCCCAGGTCTTGTCCAGGGGACACATCCGTGCTCCACCTGAGTCTCAGTTTTCTTAGCTGTGACATGGACCCTGCCATCCTCACTTGGGGGCTCGCTGTGAAAACGGGAGGTCAGTGCGAAGAGCGCCGAGCGCAGGGCTGGCCTCGGAGCAGACCTCACGTGTGGGTGACCCTTTCTCAGTGGGCCTGCCTTTTTCAGATGGTGACCCTGGCGTCACTAAAGCCCTGGGCCAGGCCCTGCCTTATTCTGCCCCTGCGCTTTGACCACGATGGCGCTCAGGCTCCGGGACCTCAGACCCTGGGACCTCAGACCCCGCTTGTCAGCGAATGTGGTTTCAGGGAGGTGGTGTTAGGTGTCCCTGGAAGGGCTCTTCTCACTGCTGCCTGTCCCCCAGCTGCCCTGCACCTCCGGCCAGACGCCTGGACAGCGCAGCCCAGTGCTCCCAACAGGGTTGGAAGTCATCTGCCCCCAAAGAAAATGCTGCCAGGCACGTGGAGCCCATGGCCTGGACGCTGGCCTCTTCGCCTGAGCCTACGTCCCCAGAGATGGCTTGGCATGGAGGTCTGGGGCAGAACGGACACTTGGCAAGCCCAGAGAGCCGCAAGCCTGTGGAGCCGCACCCCGGCGCCAGGGGACCTGGGCTCGGCAGCTCCCTGGCCGAGGAGCCAGGATGGCCCAGGAAGACAGGGGATCTGGACTTGTCTGAAATCCACATTCCAGAAGCCCAGGAAACCAGAATAGCCTCAGCTTGTTTTGCCTTTCCACCTGTGTGTGCCCCTGAGGGCCGCGGTCCTCACCGTACAGAATCTCTTGGCAATGTCAGCGACTGTGAATCCAAGCTGTGTGAGGCCGTGCCTCGGAGTTTGACCCTCAGAGGCTCTCTCTCACTCTCCCCTCCTGAAACACTGCCCCAGAATGAAGCACCGGAGCTGTTCCAAGACCTTTCTGGGGACCGCAGCCACGCCGCAGTGCCCAGGGGCGAGCCGCCCCCCAGGAGGATGAGCAGACCCATGTCCTGGCCTCACTCGGTTCCCAGGCCGCGAGGGGCTGAGCCTCTTGCAGGGGCACAGGGCCCGGAGCAGCATGTGGAGGGCGCTCAGGGCCACCTGGCCCTGGGCCTGGACCGTGGCTCGGGCTCAGCGGTGTCTCGGATCGACAGCCGTTGCATGGGCCGCACAGCCTCCAGGGCCACCCCAGCACCCTGCCAGGGGCTTGTGCGGATGAGCCTCTACACTCACAGCGTTGAAGGGCTGGTGCTGTCCCTGCTGGCCGAGGAGCCGCTGCTAGGAGACGCCGCTGCTGTCGAGGAGGTGGTGAGTGTTGCTGAGCACCCCGGAGAACGAGGACAGGCAGGGGCAGCTCTCCTGTCACAGCGCAGAACCGCACAGGAGGGTCCATGGGCTCAGGCCGGCGCCGCATGACCTGTGCGGGTGTTCTCCGTGAGGTGATGGTGGTGGGACCCTCCCTGGGGCTCTGGGGAGTGAGAGGCGCTGAGTGTAGAAAGGCCCCAGGGCCGGGGAGGGAGCACGCAGGTTGGTGGGAGAGGAGAAACTGGTCTCCTGAGGGAGCAGGAGTAACTGCTTCGCTGGCTGGTCAGGCTGTCTGCTTTGTCCTTGGGACTCTCCCTGACGTTTGTCCTGGACCCTCAGACACAGGGTGGGTTCTCTTGCTCTCCTGCGTCTTCTGGTTCCCCCGCTCCTGGAACTGGGAGACCTGAGTTGAAGCCAAGGGTCTGGGTCTGGGCCCTCGCATCTGCAGTCCTGCCCTCAGCCTCTGGGCCTTGATGGGCGCTGCCCTCCAGCAGTGGCCCTGCTTCATCTGCAGGGAGGCGGTGGGATAGCAGGTTGAAACCGCTGCAAGGCGAGCAGTCGGGCTCGCCTTGTTGATCTTCTGTCTGTCGTCCGAGCCTCCTGTCAGCGTGCAGGGCTGTGGCCGCCATGATGAGCCGGCCGCCGTGGAGCATGGAGGAGGGAGAGCAGCCTTCTCTACCCAGGCCCTGGGCAAGGGACTGCTCCCTCCATGCCTGCCTCACCTCGCCTTACCTTCCTCCTGCGGCCCCAGAGCTGAGCGAGGCTGTTTGCTTCCCAGTCCCGCCTTCCCTGGCGTCGTCAGTGACCATCCGCGCTCCTTACCATGACAAAGCGAGTGTAGTCACAGAGGGGACACCTTGTCTCCCTGGCGATGCCGTGTGTTCACGGCTGCTCTGCTCTGTGCCGAGCCGTAGAAATGCTGTTTTGAAGGCTCGAGGTTTAGATGCGGAAAGCCTGGATAGGGCTTCTCTCCTGCCGCCTGGCAAGAGTCGTTCGGGCCGCCGAGGAGCAGGAAGGAAACTGACTTGTCCTGCTTCAGCCGTGTGCTTTACGTCTGCCGTTGTCTCCAGGCCTCAGCGCGGACCTGGGGGAGGCGTGCGCCCATCTCAGCGGCCAGAACACAAGTTCCTTAAGATAAAGACCCCGTGCAAGTGGCGGGCTCAGAGTTCCGGCTCGTTTCTTGTCTCCACCCAGCCTCTCGGTCCCCGCGGCTGCTCCTGTCTGTCCCAGCGCGCCCCCGTGTTAGAGCCAGCAGGGCCGGGGAGGGAGCATGCAGGTTGGTGGAAGAGGAGAAACTGGTCTCCTGAAAGAGCAGGAGTAACTGCTTCACTGGCTGGTCAGGCTGTCTGCTTTGTCCTTGGGACTCTCCCTGACGTTTGTCCTGGACCCTCAGACACAGTACTTGACCTGATTTCCTGCCAGAGCTGCCACTGTCTGGAAGGGGAGCCCAGCTGCTGAACCGGCAGTTCTGTGGGCCCTGAGCTCCTGCCTCAGGAGGTGCTTAGTCCCGTTACTGCCAGGTGCCCTTTTGCCCTCTGGCCCCTCGGTGGATCAGGGTCCACTTGTGCGCGCGCCCAGGGTGGAGGTCGCGTGGGGTGTAGGCAGGGCGGCACAGGAGCAGCGGGGTGCGCAGGGAGCAAGCGGGCTCTCAGCAGCGGGGCGCAGCCAGTGTCCTGCTGGAGCCCAGTCGGAGAGCACTTGTTACCGCTACGCCTGCCCGCGTGCCCTCTGACATCCTATCTGGTAATGTGTCGATGAATGATTTTATCTTGAGTACGAGTTAGGCAGAAGTTTCCAGAAGCAAAGCTTGTGCATTCGGGGAAACCTGGGTTTTTGACACAGCTCACTCTGCCTCCATCATCCCACCCTCTGGGCACTGGGCTGGGGCATGACGGTGACCAGGTCCCTGCGGTCCAGACACGGGTTTGGTGGGTGTGAGGGCTGCACAGGCGTGCGTGTCCGCCCAGATGGAGGCTGCGGACCGGCGCGCTGGGCCTTCCCGGCGTGCCCAGCAGGAGACACCGCGTCCTCTCCCCGCATGCAGCTCCTTTACATCACTCACACTTAACAGACTTAACGGAAAGCTCTCAAGTCCTCGCCAGTGGTAGGTGCTCTTCGTGCGGCTCCCGGGAGCCAGGCCCTGGGGACACGAGTTTCCCAAAAGAGAGCCTCCCGGGGCCCTGGTGGGGCAGCGGGCGGGTCCGCCACCTCTGCTGATTGTGCAGCCCCCATGTCCATCCCGAGGACTCTGGGGCTGGGGGACGACCAAGATGAACAACTAAGCAAGATAAATAAAATGCTGCTCTCTCCTCTTTCCTCCTGCTTTCCTGCCCGGCTTCATTCCTGCCGGCACCTTTCCAGAGAGAGAGAGAGAGAGAGAGAGAGAGAGAAAGCCACCATGTGACGTGTCGTGCTTTGAAACAGCATCTCTAAGTCATTCAGGTGGCAGGCCGGGCGAGCACACTACCAGCGGGAGCTCCTCAGTTCCTGACACGCTCCTTAGAATATCCTGTTGGCGTCTCTCTCCCTCCTACTTGCACGATTTGTTTTTTTTATTGCAGTAACTTTTATTCTGCACATTAAAATAAACTCATGTGTAAGGTCCCCATTCCTCAGATAAATCTCACTCATCACCAGTGTCCCTTGCCGCTGTCCAGTGGGCCCCCTCCACGCCCTGCCCCATTCCCCCCCATTCCCCGGGCACTTACTTTCTGCACAGCTGATGGAAAATAGTCCACAGACAAGTCACAGCGGCCCGCCCGCCAGAGTCTTTAATAGTGACCGTTTCCGTCTGACTCTGCTGAGAGTGCCTCCCTCAGGTTGGCGCCTTAGACTTTGCAAAGGACTTTATCTTCTGTTTCCTTTGCCCCACTCAACAGCCCTGCAGGATCCTCATTTTGCAGATGGGGGAAAAAGGAAAATTCAGTAACTTGCCCTGGTTACCCAGCCAGGAAGAGGGTGAGCCAGGCTGTCCTTCCCCTGGGGACCATCTGCTGCCATGGGTCGGTAGCCTTCTTGTGACTGAAGCAGCGCCTGGGGAGCTCTAGGAGGCCTGCTCCAGACCGAGCCCGTCAGGACAGCATGGGCCACTCTGTCAAAGGGGCCAGGATGCCACCCCTTAGAGAAAACAGTGCAGGCACAGCTAAGATGAAGATAGTCGGTGCCGTGTCATCGGTCACAGCGAGTATCAGTTGTTCCTTACACTTTGAGCCCATGTTTATCTTTCTGAAAAAGAGTCATGCAAAACAGCATAGCCTGGTACTCTCAGTGTATGTGGCGACAAGCTGTTTGACACACTCGCCTCCCGCATTGCCTTCCTCAGCCCGCTGCATCTGGGAGCCGCCGCACGGAAACCACGATGACAGCTCTGCCCTCCAGAGAAGGGTGCATAGCAAGTCCCATTCCAGATGTTCCGGGACAGCAGAGGGCCCCCTGCCCGGGCGGGCCTGCGATCTTGCCGGGGGAGCGGCGATGGGAGGGGGCGGCCCCGTGGGAGAGCCACGGTTAGGAGACAGACCAAGGGGCCAAAAGGAGGGTGCCACAGGGTCCGTCTCTGCTTTTTCTCTGCTCACCTCTTTTCTGATTTTGTACAGTATAATTCTTAATTTCAGAAAGTTCAGAGCAAGAGGGTGGACGTTAGTGTGCCTCTAAATGTAGGTAAAGCCTGGTCAGAGTCCTTTTGGCTAAAGCAGGAAGCTACCCAGGTAGTGTGCCCGCTCCGTGGCCTGCCGGGTCGCCGCAGCCCACCACCCTCTGGCCCTGCAGTACTACAGCAGCCTGGCGTCCCTGAACGGGCTGGGGGTCCACCTGAAGGAGACGCTGCCCGCAGCCGAGGCTGCCGCCTCCAGCAGAGCCTACAGCTTCGTGCATCACGACCGCATCCAGAACCTGTTGACCGGTAAGGGGCCGCAGTGCACGCGGCGCCCGCTGGAGGTGGGGCAGGAGGGACGCGCGGCGTGGTGCTCACGCTCGCTTGGAGTGCGGCGCCACTGCTTCAGAGATGCTTGGCAAGCGTGCCCTCGCTCGTGTCTTTTTTCTGTTGTTTCTCCATCACGTGTGAGGAGCCACACACGTTCAGTTATCTGGTGCCGTCTGCCCCAGAATGTTACTGTGCATGTGTGGGGCCCGGCGTCATCAGGGACTGGGTGTGCTCCAGGCGTGGTGGAAGCTGTTGGGGCCGGCACCCGGGCGGTGGCTTCTGTCCCACTCTGCACTCCCGGCTGCGAGCCACGCTCTGTCCCCGTTCACAGTGCGGGGGCGGGGGGAGCCAGGCGGGCGCAGTCTGCTGCTCACGGTTCTGTCCTCGGCTTGGAAGCCAACCTGCCCCAGGTGCCTACGCCCCAGGATCGCCGCTTCCTCCAGGCCGTCAGCCTGATGCATTCCGACTTTGCCCAGCTGCCCGCGCTGTACGAGATGACCGTCAGGTGAGCGCTCCCTCGCCGCCCTCGCCGCCCTGCACCAGGAACGCCTTCCGGGCCGGGCAGAGCCCACTGCACCAAAGAAGAGCATCCGGCTGCTCCTAAAGGCCTCTGTTTACCGCCGTGCTTGCCAGCGTCACGTGTTTTCTTGAGCCCCTTCCTGGACCTCGGACTGGCTGTTCCCTGGGCCACGACGGGGAGGGGACCTGCGGCTTCTCCATCTCCGGGTTTCTGTCCATCACTGGGGACGGACAGTCTCTGTCCTCGTCACCCTCAGTGACGCAGAAATGATGCCATCCTCAATGGCGTCATCCTGCCCCTTCTCAGACGTCTAGAGTTCCCCCGAATCCGTGGCCACGCGCCCAGAGGTGCCCACGGTTGATAGCGTGGTGTGTGTTTCTCCAGTGCTCCTGGTTTAGGGTTTTATGTTTTGCGTGTACATTACAGTCTTCGTTTTTTAAATGATTCTGTATCCTTTCTCCTGGAACACAGGCTCACCCGCTGTACCCTTCCGCACGTTTTTCTGTTCATTTTACTATGTGTCTCAGATACCTCCGTGCCAGTAAACGTGGCCTGAGCTGTTACTGTAAGTGACACTATTCGGTCCCCTGAATTCCACTTTTTCTCTCCACATGCTTCTCTTAAGGCACCGGTAGTGGACCCAAGAGGTGAGAAGGGCGGGCCTGCTCTGGGTATAGAGCTCGGTTGGTGCTTTTGTTAACTTCATTTTAAACCTGAGGAAATGGAGGCACAAACAGGATCCCGGGGTCACGTGTTTATTCCATGGCAGAGCCAAGACTTGAGCCAGCCTCCCGGCTCTGACGTGCGAGGGGCAGTGTGGGCGAGTGGAGGGGCCTGCTGGAGGCCCGGGTCTCTGCTGCAGCGCCCTCCCCAGCCAGCATTCCCGTCTGCGTTTCTGTAATAAACGGGTCTTCTCTGCCGGCCTGGGTGTGGCTTCCACCCGCAGTCTCTGAACGGAGACTGGCCGTGGGGGGAGGGGACAGGTGAAAGGTCAGCACCTTGGGACCCTGCGGAGTCTCACCTCTGGGAGCCGAGCAGGCTTTAGTGCTGCTGGGGTGCGTAGAGCCGCAGGCGTTTGTCAAGAGTCTAACGGCAGTGAGGGCACAGGCAACCAGGCCGGTGCAGGCGCTGGGTATACGTCCCGCTCGATCCCAGCCCCAGCCAGGGCACCTGTGCTGCCATGTTTGCAGAGCAGGCTGGACTCGGGGACGCTGAGTAACTCGGTCACGACACACAGCAGGCTGGGAGTAGGGCCCCCAGATGTGTGCGCCCCAGACGCTGCGCGGAACCGGAGGCCGAGCTGCCCCGTAACCGTGATGCGTCTCTGACCCTTGCTGCTGGCCCGGCACGTGACGCAGACACGCTGCGCCAGGTCAGCCCTTTGGCCCTTTGAGGCTCTCGAAGGAGAAGTAAAGGAAGACAGGCTCCCCCGGTCCTGGGCGGAGTGGTTTGGGAGCGGGGAGCCCTGCTGGTCCCTGACTCTGCGCTCTTGCGAGTTTGGGGAAACGGGCCCAATACAGACATTGTTGTGAGACAGGCGGGATGGAGGAACCTGGTCCTGGAGTCACTTCCTCCAAAGAGGGTCCTCCTTTGCACAGGACCCCGTCTCCCTGCTATCTCACCCACAGGCCTCCCGTTGCCGCGTTTCACAGCCCATTGCTTCGTCCCTCCTCCTCTGAACTCCCCAGGTCCAGAGAGTAGAGCCCTTCCTCGGACCTGTCAACGCTGGGGTCGGAGGCCAAGCACTGTCGGCCACTCAGCTTCAGGGCCAGCTCCTGTCGAATGGACAGCAGCCTGGCGGCACACGGCCTGTGGAGAGTAACCAGGCTCTAGGAGTGGTATCCCACAGCTGCCAGTGGTCACCACATGTGCCCGCGGCCCCTTTATGAGTTACGTCCCTCGGGCTGTGTCCGCAGCCACCGTGACCGGCCTGCCAGGGCCAGTCCCAGCGCCCAGTGGGACTGCAGAGCGTGGGTAGGAGCCCGCACCGCAGAGCCGCACCCGCAGACCTGTGCCGGGCTGCCGGCGCCGCGCCAGGCCTGTCTCACATCTGCAGGGGCACAGCGGACGCTTCTTGTCTCCACAGAAACGCCACCATGGCCGCGTACGCCTGCTGCAGCCCGGCTCAGGAGACCTACTTCCAGCAGCTGGCGGCGGCGCCGAGCTCCGGCTTCCCGAGCGCACAGGACAGTGCCCTGGGCCTCCCGGGCAGAGCCAGGCAGAAGCTGCTGAAGCACGGCGTGAGCCTGCTGTGACCGACTCAGCCGCTGGGACCACCAGAGGAGAGCCCCTCTGTCCTTGGACTGCACTCTGGGGAGCAGACATTTGCTGTTTGCTGCTGCTCTTGGGGCTGGGGTCTGTGGGTGCTTTCTCAGCCTACACCCCGGCACACACTGGAGAAAGTGGCTCCAGGGCAGCGTTGGGCCACGACGGGCACTGGGGTCCTCACCCCAAGCAGATCGGGGCCGCACGTCACCCCAGCGCTGAGCCTGTGCCCAGCCTCCTGCTCGTCCCTCCTCACCAACCAGCACCACTAGGCGCAGGGCTTGCTTGAGTAGGTGTCCCTCGTCGAGGGTCCCCTGTCTGTGATCTGAAGTGACTGCACAGGGAGCAGGTGAGCTCGTTCGCAAGCACACGAGACCCCGGCCATCAGGCAGGTTTCATCTGTGTGGCGCCCCGACTCCTGCAGGGAGGCAGGGGGCTCCGACCCCACCTGGCTTGAGATCAGGAGCCGCGGGATAGCGCGGTGAGGCCACGTGGGAGGGAGTGCAGGTCTGGGGCGACAGCCCAGAGACCGGACTCCGGCCGCGCGGGGCCTCCTGAGAGCTCGTCCCCACTTGCAAGTGTCCGGCTGTTTGGGGACAGAAGCAGCACTGCTGTCCGTGGTGGCCATGGGGAAGGGGGACCGCAGTCGGCTGTGTTCGGGGCACTGTGGTACTTCAGTGTGATGACTCCATGTTAATAATTTCGTGTCATGAACAAGCATCCAGTGTTGATAACGTGTTTTTGTTTTTCTTGAAACACACCCCTGAGGGCTAAAAGTAAAAGACCCAGAAATGCTGTTGCATTCTCAGAGTCAGTGAACGGTAGCGGCTCTGGCCACACACTAAGGTCAGGGTTACGACAGCATGTCTGTCTGTGCCGCGGGGACACACTTCCGTTTGCTCGTCTGGCCCCTGCGGCCAGGTGTGAAGGGCGCGCTCTGTCTGCGGGTGCCTCTGCGGGGCGCCCAGCACCCCAGGCCTGTGTCCCCTTCCCACACGTCTCCTGGCCCAAGCGCGTGCTGTCCTGGACGGTCATCCGCCCGCATTGCCGGTCTCTGTCGCCTCTCCGGAACCTTGCGTGAGCAGCTTGCACCAGCGCCTTTTCTGTGGTGCGTGTTTCTCAGCGGCCAGGCTTCCTGTGCTCGATGGCGCTCCAGCACCTCTGGCCCCACTGTGACCTGGTAAACCTACTACGTGCCTGCGCGGAAACGTGGGCAGCAAGTACATCAGATGCTGAATGTGTTCCCGTAAGTCCCTGGGGTGGTTTGTCACATGGCGCTCGAAAACGGGTACGTGGGCCTGTGTCCTGCCAGCCAAACTGGGGTCCTTATAGCTTTGGCCCCAGGGACACTTCAAATGCTACAAAAGTGTCCCCCTTTGCGCCCTGCAACTTCCATCCCCACCTCGAACCAGACCGCGCGCCAACTGTCCTGCCCCAAACCCCCGGGCTGGTGCTAACGCCCACCTGGCCCGGCCCCTCTTCATTCTCCGGGCGGCCCGTGACCCCAGCAGGGCACCTGCGTCCCAGAGTGGACATCCATTCAGACGGCCCAGGCCCCACCTCCCGCCCCTCCCATGCAGCGTCTCTGCAGGATCCGTGGGGCCCGTGGGGACAGCCGGGCTTTCTGCCGGTGGGGAGTGGGCAGCGAGGTGTGGGATGCTGGGGGTCCCAGGACAATTCATTCCTTGGGTCTCGGGTTCATCTCTTGGGGCTGGGATAGGGGCTAGCCCCCCACCTTCTTTTGTCTGGTGCTGTCAAACCGCGGGTCAGTCTGGGAGCGGCCTCCTGCCGGGGGAATTTCCAGTGTCCCCACCTCATCCAGCCCTTTCAACTCGCCCGTGACGCGCTGGCCCTTTGCCCTCTGGCTCCATCTTGCCTGCAACCCAGCAGACCACAGGCTTCATAAAGGTGCGTGCTGGGCCTTCCAGCTCCCATCAGGACGGTCCCATGCAGCCTGTCCTCTTACACCTGAGTCTCACCCCCCACCCCGCCCCGGATTCATTCAGAAAGACCAGCCAGGTGAGAGTCGCCTCTTCCGGGGCAGCTCTGGCCCCGGCTAGTGTCTGCCACGGAGTGTGGCTCAGCACCCTGGCTGTGCCCCTGGGTGCGCCTGGGCAGAGGCTGCTGGGAAGGGCACCGTCACCCGAATCTTCCTGGCCGGGACCTTGGGCTCAGCCGCCTCGGGACATTAGCGGCAGCCCCAGGCCACCGCCTCGCACCAGCCTCTTCACTGGGGGCGTCCGGACTGCAAGCCTGGGAGCCCAGGCCAGGACCGCCCCGCATGGTGCTGCCCCCAGGGAAGGGAAGGTGGCCTCTGGGACAGCGGGCCTTGGCTTACAGCCAACACCAGTGCCACTGCCAAGCTGGACACCTGCCTTGTGCGAGCAGGAGCACAGGAGGGGAGAGGGTGAGCCATCGAGGTCAGCTCCTTCAGTCTGTTCCCCACAGCCTGCGAGCCCAGTCGCGCTGTCACCCTCCTGGAGGCCCATCCGGGCTCACTGCTCCCGTCACCTCGACGCTGGGTGGCGAGCAGAGACTGTCTGGGGTCTCCGTTCAGCCCACACTCCTGCGCGGCTGAGGCGCTCCGGACACGGGGCCACGGGCCTGGCACGGTAGGCTGACCGGTGGCCCCACGTCCTGATCCCAGAGCCTGATGTCACCGCATACTGCGGTTTTGCGGGTGTCACTCAGGGATCTTGAGATGGAGGCCATCCTGGGTGATGAAGTGGGATAACTGCCACTGCAGTTCTTGTCAGAGAGGAAGGGGCGGGCAGCCCCACGGGAGACGGGATGTGCGGGGGGGCGGGGGCGGAGACGGACAGCTGCGGTCGTCTGGACACGCGCCAGGAGCACCAGGGCCGCCGGTGCCGGGAGAGGACGGGCTGCGGAGGCTGCGGAGGCTGACGGATCGGTCCCGTGAGGCTGACCTGGAGCCTCTGGCCCCAGAACTGGGAGAGAATAGTGTGGCGCGGCACAGCCACGCCGGACACCAGACTCCTGTCCCGCAGCCACCGTGAGCCCTGCCTGCCTTTCACGCTGCGGCCACAGGGGCCACGACACCGGGGACGCCGCTGCAGGCGGGGGACAGGGTCTGGTTCTCCTTGGAAAGGCCACCCGTCCCAGGCTCACGGCGGGAACGATACGTCTTCGTGTGCTGGTCAGAGGCACTCTGCGTCCTCGGCCTCCAGGCCGCCCAGCTGGTCCTGTGGCCTCAGCAGCAAGTGGCTGGGACCTGGGGTCTGTGACTGGTGCTGTCAAAGTGGCCGAGTTACTGTCTCAGCCGTGGCGTTGTCATTCTGCAGATGCAGAGGGAGAGGGTGTTCAGTCGGGGCGTGAGCCCCGCAGGCCCCGGAGCGTGGAGCTCGGTGGCATGTCCCGAGCACCGGACGGCGGGTCCAGGCAGGAGGCCCCGTGCAGGGAGTCCGCCCGCGCCCGGGGAGGCCGCCGTCTGGTGCTGAGAACCCCTCGCTTCTAATCCAGCTTGTCCACCAAGGCGGGGCTACCTGGCCCTGCCCCCAGCCGCCCACCTGAGCCTGTTCCTTGCGTCAGATGTGCATGACAGTCCCTGCTCACTCCGGCGAGCCGGTTGTTGGACGGCGGTCTGTCAGGAGGGGCTGCCGAGGGGGAACGCTCGAGTCCAGGCTGGTGGGCGCATGGGACGCGGGCGCAGTGGGGAAGGAGCCGGCGGCAGGCGTGGGGCCCGTGTGCTGGCGAGGAGGGGCAGTACCTCTGTGCTGCCTCCCGCTACCTGATGCCACCACCTGCCCGAGACCTGTCACTGCCATCTGCCCACAGCTCTGTCCTCGCCCTGAGTCCTGCGCTCACAACTGTCGGCCAGACACAGCTGGGGGAATGGGAGGAGTGGGGCCGCCCCCCAGGAAGGACAGGCCTTCAGAACAGCACTCTGGGCGAAACCTGTGCTTCTGGTATTTACTCCTACCCAGCCGAACCTGACCCTAAGCCTCTGAAAGCAGGGCTTACGTCCATTTCAGACGGTGCTCACAGTGGGTCGGGACTCCTGGTGTCAGAAGGAAACTCCAACCTGACTTAAGAATAACGAGGGAGGCGTCCCAGCAGCCAGGTGGAGCCAGGTTCACAGACAGCCCAGGACTCGGTTCGCAGCCCGGGCCCAGGGAGCTGAAAATCCTTCCTCCTCTCCCTCCGTGGTTTCTCCTCCTAAAAAACAAAAGTAGTCGATTGGCTCGTGAGAAGCCCAGCGGGAGGGCTGAGCAGGCAAAGCTGATGCAGGACTCAGGTCCCCAGGTGGGCCCGGCTTTCCTCGGTGGGTTTCACTCTGGTTTTCTTTACACTCGATCCCCACCCCACCCTACACAGTGGCCTCTCTGGGGAAAGAACGTGGCTCGGGCCAGCCCTCGGGCGGCCTCTGAGGGGCAAGGATCTGGAAGGTGTGATGGGCCAGGTTCCAGAAACCCAGGAACGGAGGATGGGGCGTAAGCATCTTGCAAGAAGCTCCCGGGCACAACTGGAAGAGAGTTCAGGACCCCTAGAGACCAAGGTGAGGTGGCCGCCCAGGAACACAGCACAGCCTCTCCCCAGGGCTGGGCTCCGCAGGCCCTGAGGCCAGGAAACCGGAGGCCAGCAGTGCGGGCCTGGCCCCACCCAGCACCGAGCCCGCTGAGCACACGAATGAGGTGCCCGGGGTGGGACCTGGGTGTCCGGTGCAGCCGGGAAAGTCAAGAACAGGTGGGCCAGGGTCACCCTCCTGCCCACAAGTGTGGTCACTCACCAAAAGGGCTTGGGCCAGGCAACGGGTGACTTCAGGGCACGATGAGCCGGGGCCTGGGCAACCTGGGATGTGACCTCGTCCAAACAGGGCAATCTGGCCCTGTGGGGGCCCAGGCCACCCGCCCGTGTGGGGGCCCTTCCCACCCGTGCACCGGCTGAGCATGGGAATGCCTGAGCAGTCGCCCGCCGGCACCGCACGAGAGGCGAGAACCGCGGCGTGTCCTTTCCTGCGGTGCCGCAAAGGGACTGCACTGCGGCTGGACACCGCATGGCAGAGAAGGCAGCTCCAGGTCACCAGAGCCACCGGTCTGTCTTTGACACAAAGGGAGCAAAAGGCAAAATGCCGCAGCTGGGGCCTGCTTCTCCCCCGGTACTTAGACACAGGCCATCGCAGGGGACACAGCTGCCTCGGCCCCTCTGCTGCCGGTCAAACGTGCCCACCCCACTCCTGCACACCTGCCTGCCTCCGAAACGTCTCGGAGTTCTGCTGTGACAGGAAGGGACCCGTCGCTGTCACAGGGCGCCCGTCCAGCCTGAATGCTGTGTCCCCAAGCCAGTGCTGCTCTTAATGTACCGCAGCCGCTCGGCCCCCTCCTCCCACCCGCGACCGCAGAAGCTGCTGGCGTTACTGCACACGGTGTCTCAGGCCCACAGTCCAGCACCAAGCGCCCCAGAGCCCAGAGCATGCCCACCAGGGCGCCCCCCCAAAGTCCCACCCTCTTCCCAGCATGCAGCGCCCACCATGTCGTGCTGGCGTCCAGCAAGAGCCTTTATTTCTCTCCTGTTCCCCAACCTCGTGGCATCATACAGGTGGCCGGTGGCCTGTGTGGGCTGCTGGATTTGTAAACATAGAGCAGTCAGTGTGTGTAGAAATCATGCAGCTCAGTGGCTCCTAACAACATATTGACGAGTAAGGACTGCGGCATATTTGAATGTCTGCCCTTTCCTGCATTCTCATCCCTGCAAAATCGCTTCACTCCGGTGCAGATGTTTCACGCCAGTGCAGACGCATCTTTTTTGCACTGGAGGCCGCGTTCCCGTCTGGCGCTGTCCTGCACAGGAGCTGCTGCCTCCGTCCGGCTCTCGACACTGGGCCTGTACGTGGGACAAGGGGCACATCCCCAACACGCATGGCTTCGCGAGTCGGGTGCTGCAGAGGACACACCGTTCCAAGAAGGCATCACTAGGATCATCACTAGGATGGCTGGGGGTGGCTCCGTCACACTCGGCTGATGGGGGCTGTTCTAGACGGAGCGCTGCAGGTCTCCCCAGCCTCCCGGCCCCGCGGTCCCTCGGGACACACCTGGGGCTGGGACAAGGATGTGGGCTGACACTTCCACTCTCCAAGTCCAGCGCGTGAACGTGGGGGCACAAACACATGGGAATCGGGGGCCACAGAACTGCAAAGCAACAGACACACCGGTGGGATCCCGGTTCCAGTTTGGCCAGATCAGGTCTTGTCCGGGACGTCATGGGGGGAGGAGGCCGGGCCCCCCGGCTCCCCTGCCAGCCTGCTGTCTTCCTGCTCTTCCCCAGCAGCGGGCGCTGCCTTCTCCGTGCCCGGTTGGCAGTAGGGCTTCTGTAGGCCGTGAGGCGAGCAAAACACGCTCCTGCGGCCGCTCGTGGGGTCCCAGCCGGCCCTCGACGGCCTCTGCCCTGCAGGCTGTTCATGGGAAGCCTCCATCCAGCCGCCTGCCGCAGGGACTGGACAGGGCCGGCGAGCCCTGGGGAGTCGCCCTGACCGCGTCGCCCTGTGATGACGCCAGCCAGCTTTGCAAAGGATGGCAGATGGTCTCCCTGCCCTGGGGTGGCTGAAGGTGCCCGGTGTGACTCAGACGGCAGGAGAGACCACGTTCTCCAGCACTGGTGTGCAGTCTGTGTTCCTTTACAAGGACCAGAAGTTTCAGAAGATGACTTCAGACAAATGACCATCGGTCATTCCGTTTCAGAGCACGGAGAAAACAAGGCAACGGGACCGAGACAGCAGCGGCCACCGAGCAGACAGCTCGCGCGTGGCCGGGAGGCAGCAGGAGCAGAGACAGGAGGGGAACAAACCGAGGCTCTCCGTGCACAGCGACCGAAGGCAGCTGGGACCCGACACGGTGGGAAGGTGAGAGACCCCGTCGGAGCTTCCCGTGCAGGCCGCTCTGCGGTCAAGCCCACGGTCCAGCAGAATGCGCGCCGTCTGCCCTCTGGCCCTCGACTCGCAGCAACTCCGCTCGGCCACACCCTCATCGTCCGGGGGCGAAGATGAAATCCAGGGCCTGCCGCTCTGCGGCAGCGACGCCAGGGTGCCACAGATCCACCAGGAACACCGCCCGCGGGCCGTCCTCTGCCGAACCTGGGTGGGCAAGGGGGAGGTTCCAGTGGGGCCCGTCCAGATGGTCTCCCTGCAGTCCCACTGCCCGGCCCTCGGGGGAGCCCCGACCTGCCCGGGAGTGTCCTGCAGCCGCCGCAGGTGGCCGGGAGGTCCGCGGAAAAGGGAGGACTTGGCTGGCACACAGGGCCCTGTAAGGTGGTGACCGATCCCGTACTCTAACTGGGGACATGCGACATGCGTCTGTGCTCTCCTGATGTGCCCAGACTTCCGGGCGACGGCGGCTTCACCTGAACTGGCCTCTAACAAAGCCACGTCCATAAATAAAGTCATTTTGTTCAACATCGGCTGGGAGGTGGTTGACACAACGATTTTATAACGAAGGATGTTGAACTGGACCATCGGTTCGTCCACCTGCCATCTGCGTCTGTCAGTCCATCGGCTCGACACCGAGCGTGAGCCCAGGTCGCCCGGACCCCAGCGGTGTCGTGTCCATCCTGGCGTCTGGACACGACTAACACACAACACGAGGGCAAGACGGTGACTGAGGACATGCTGGGGCAGGGGCTGCTCCTAGTTCTTTAATTCCAAGCCAAGCCGGGGAAGCTCACCTTCGTGGAACGCGGTGTGCAGGAAGGAGTCATCAAAGAGGAGGCAGCGTCCCTCCGCCCAGCACTGCGGCTCGCCGCCCACCACCAGCTCACAGCCACTGGGCGCTTTCAGACCTGGGGGCAGCAGAGACAGCATGCAGGTGGCAGGTCAGGATGCCTGCCGGGCCGGGAGGTGGCCTGCTCTCGGGTGCACCCGCCACTTCGAGGCAGCCCTTCCACCTGCCTGTCTGGAGTCTGGGGCGAGCTGTGCCCCCACTCCTCCCTGTGCCCCCAGAAAACACATGCCCCCATTGGCTTAATGGTCCTCGGATGGGAGCAGGTCCCATGGCTGGGCACCACTTCTGAGGACCCCTGTGGAGGCCGTGCCAGCACCGGGAAACGGGGGGGCGCCGGCAGAGGCGCCGGCCACGCTGTTTGCAGCAGGCGGTCCTGGGGCTGGGCTGGCCGAGTGGAGGCGCAGACCCCACAGTGCTCTTCCCGTGGGTCCCAACCTCCAGATCCACGTTGTGACCCAGGATGGTGTGGCCTTCGTCTCCAGGCCTCATCCGGACGCTGGAGGACGGCGCTCGGGAAGCGCCTGAGCCAGGAGCCAGCCGACCCACATCACTTAAGGCAGATGCTCAACACACGAGGTGGGGTCAAGCTGGGGTGCAACACCCTGGAGGGGGGCTAGGCCAGCACCGCTGCCTGTGAGGCGCCGAGGGAACGCTGGGCCCTGGGGCTGCCTGCCTGGCGGCTGTAAACGAAACCCCTTCGCAGCCCCGGACGGACTCAGGAGAGGCGGGTCCGCCCTGCTCTCGAGAGGGTCGCCTGGGACGGGCTGGGATCGTGACATCCCTGTCAGTCTTCAGTGACAAACATGACCCTGGGCCAGTGGGCATGCCCTGTGACTAATGTCCCCACGGAGAAGCATGAAGCAGGGTCTCTAAGAGTATCTGAACCAGAGTGGGGGGCCCAGGAGACACGGGTGGGCCCCGGAGAGGGAAGGACAGGACTCAGGGTCAGACCCCAGTAGGTGTGTGACTTAGGCCAAGTCACTCAACACTTCAGAGCCATGGCCCCTCATCTGTAGGGGGACCTTTATTTGTAGTTGGGGACATTAGCAACCTTTCTAGGACTGGTGACCCCTATTCTTACTACCCATCTCTGAGGCTTACTGTGTGCAGGCTTTGGCCTTACAAACACTCCTCACCCATTTTCCAGATGAAACAACTGAGGCTGAGGGGTAACTGAGGTTGAGGGGTAGCTGGGAGTTACTGTTTAGTCCGGGAAGAGCTGAGATTTGACTCCAATCCAGTCTGGCTCCAGAAACAGTCCCGTATGCGTGGACAGAATGACAGACGCCCGTCACCACATCAGTGACAGTGATGTGAGCGTGTTGGGGCTTTTCTGGGAGCTGGTGTGTTTCACTGAGTCCAAGCCCACCCACCCTGCTCTGGAGCCAGGATCCCACAGCTGCTAACCGCTGCCGGGGGCCGGAAAAGGGATTCGCCCTGCGGCCCTCGGGCTCGGACGGAGAGGCCCCACCGGCCACACCTTCTTGCCACGCACCCGCAGTTCTGCTTGGTGGAGCAGGACTCCGTGGTTCCCTGTGGGGACTGTCCCCCCAGGGTTTCAGAAAGACGCCTCCCTTTCTCTGGGCCACTAACGATTCACTGCCACAGTCACAGACAACAGAAAAATGGCCCGGCCTGGTGGCTCAGCCCTCTGCTTACCCCCTCGGCCTGCCCACAGGGCAGCCTCGCTGGTGCAAGTGACCGTTACTCCCCCAAAGGGCGTTCGGGCGGCTCCCAGGTGTTGAGAGGCCCACACGTGGGCATGGCCAGTCCCAGCCCTACGTCCTTCTGTGGCTGAGGGTTTGTGGCTCGGTCTCCAAGACACTGAAGGAGGAGGGAGAGGGTGGGTGACCGCACTGTGGGAGGCGGGAGGCTGGCTCTCAGGGGCAAGGCGACGACAGCAGTGGCTTGTCTACGGGGACCCCACGGCTGGTCTGCCTGGAAAGGCGACCACACACTGACGCAAGGGAGGAGTTTGCTCGTGCACTTCCAGCTACCCTTTCTGGAGCGCGTCTGCCTTCCCAGAAACATCTGCCCACTTTGCGTCCAAACTCCTCTCCAGACGCGACCTGGTGGAGTTTGGTTTGCTGTGCGGTTCGGTCTCCTGCACTCGGCCGCGTGGGCCACGTACAGCCCAGCCGGGGACGACCAGGACGGTTGTGAACGAAGCAAAAGAAGCGGAGCGCTTCCTCCGCCTCTGCCTGCCTCTGCTCGCCCTCGTCCTGCCGGCACCTTCCTTTCAAGAAACGAAAACTGCTTCCTGCAGGTCGGGGGGCGCAGCCGACGTGCCGGCCTGCACACAGTGGGGACTCCCGTGGGGCAGAGGCCGAGGGGCTCTGCAGGCGCTGCGAGCTGGCGCACAGTCACTGTCCGCAGGGGCTGGTGACACACGTCCAGGGTGATCACAACTCACAAGGCAGAATAAGAGGACACGGGGCTGGCTTTGCCAGCGCTCCGCTCTGGACTCACGTGCCTCCTCCACACTCGGCCAGGTAAATGGCAGAGGTGTGGCCACCGGAGCCTAACAGCATGTCCGCTTCTGGCCTCCTCATTCCCTGGCCTCCCTGGGTCAACACAGAGGTCACGTGATCCCGCCCACCTTTATTTCCTTCCGGGGTGGCCAGAATGGGCACAGGAGCGGGCAGGAGGACCTGCCAGGCAAACCCAGCCACAGACTCGCCTCTCTTGGGGACCAGCCACACCCCAGTGGGCGTCTTCCAAGGTCTCCTGCTGTCAGGTAACCAGCCAGACGAGGAGGGACTGGCGGGTGGAAAGAGGGCCCGTGTGGGTGTGGCCTGCGCAGCCACTGCGCACACAGCAGGCCTGAGGGCGGGGGAGCCCTTGCACCCTGCACACCTGCCTGGAGGTCTGCACGCAGTCCTCAAGCCACCTGCCCTCCAGGTGCTTCTGGAGTTTCAGAAAATACAAGCGACCTTTAGAAAGCACAGCACCGCTCTCCACTGCCCAGGGCTTCAATCCCTCAGGGCCCCTCCCAGCCCCGGAGGGGGTCCTCTCCTGGGGGGCCCAGAGCAGCCCTGGGCCCCCACAGTGGTTTTACTGGCCACCATCCTCACCTTGCCCACGAAGCACTTACCACAGGGCGTCAGCCTCCGCCAGCCCTTGGGCGAGCCTCGCAGGAGGACAGGAAATATGTCCCAAGAGCTCAGGGCCGTGGCCAAGGTGGTGCGGCAGAGGCGCTCGCTCGGGTGCGGCCTTGAGTGCTTGCAAAGCCTGTGCATCTCCCGCTGCTTCCTAAGGGCACAGCCCACACCTCTGGATCCCCATTCGGTTTTCAAACTGTTTGATCATAACAGCTACTAGCTACCACTTATCTGCTCACCCTGAGCCACGGGCCCAGCACATGCCCAGCAGCCGTAGAAGCCAGCACTTCGACCCTCTCAGTGGGCCTATGAGGGAGCACATCTTCCCATTGCACAGATGACGAAACTGAGGGTCAGCGATTCGCCCAGGAGCCTGAGTCCCTCCTTCAGAGCCTCCGCCCTATTCGGCCTCCGCTCCCAACCACTTGTTACCACGGTAATGCTTGATTAGGCTCCTTTTCTGTTTTAAAGCCCCTGTCCACGCCATGTCCCACTGCGAGTGGAGGAGACGGAGGTCCAGGGTCAGCTCCCAGCAGGCAGGCGGCCCCGAGGCGCCTCTGCAGCCGGGTGTGAGGCCCGACTCCCTCCAGCCCACAGGGCTCCCCAAAGCCACTCTGAGGCCCCGCCGCCAGCCACCACGGCTGAGTAGGCACCGGGTGCTCTGGGAACGTGAGTTCTACTCACTGCGTTGTGAGCACTCGCCGTCAGCCTCCCTGAGAGCTCAGGCCTCACAGCGGCTAGTCGTAGAGTCAGAGCAGGCCGCCAGAGCCAAAGAGCGGGGCAAGAGGCCCTTGACCTCCAGCTCCACACGAGGGAGCGCAGGCTCCGAGGGCGAGGAGACTTGTAGCACAGCTCGCGGTGGGGCCAGAATGCCACAGCGGCCACCTGACCCGGGCCGGCTCTCAGGGCCGCTGCGCACCCGCACCAGTGCCCCGCGCCCCGCGCGCTGAGTCAGACAGCAGCAGCCCCGTTTCAGCCTGGAGGCTGCAGAAGCCGAGGTGTGTTTCACGGCCTCTCAGAAGTCATGAGACCCTGGGATCTCTACCCTTGTCTTCAGCGCGACGGTCACACTGTCCAGTACAGAAGAAGTACTCCCCACCTGTGTTTGTTTAGATTTAAATCTGCGTCAAGTGGTGCGCCCTGGCGGGCCAGCGGTTAAACCCCCGGCCTCCAGCCAGTGCGGTCCACACGCCTCCCAAGGACCTGGGTTCGTGTCTTGGGACAGGGGAACAAGCAATACGAAAAACTAAATAAATAAACGCCGCCTCCTCTCTCTTCCTGACTGCCTGCCCGCTCGCCTCCATCCCTGCCTGCAGCTCACTAAAGTGAGTAAGGAAATTTTGCATCAGGTGAAAACTGGGTTCCTCAGTCACGCTAGCCACATGGAGGCCCCAGAGTCACACGAGGCTGGGCGACCACAGCGGCCAGTGCGGATGGAACACATTCCCAGCACTGCAGAAGGTGCCTTGGATGGCGCTTCTGTCCGACACAGGTTTACAGCCATCACCCGTTTCTTTCTCCCTCCAGCCCGGCGGTCCGCGTGCAGGGCCGCACCGCACAGGCGGGGCCGGGCGCCACCCCGGCTACGCGGCTGGCGTGGTGTCCGGACCCACCGACGGACGCGACTCCCGGGTGGGCCAGGAGCCTGGCTGGAGACCTACCTAAGTGGCAGCGGACGCGGATGTTGGTGGGCCCGTAGTGCTCCGTGATCACGGTGCCGGGGCTCAGCACAGAGATGCACGCGTTCCCAAACATGTTGTTCCCGATGCAGGTCCGCAGGCTGCCCAGCAGGCGGTAGGAGCGCGGGCACCTCCTGCAGTTCCGGGGCACGCACACCCCCTGGTTGACCAGGTAGAAGGTGAGCCACTCCCCGCTGGGGGTGCTGTTCAGCCTCCAGCCCTGCGGGAGGCTGCAGTTCGAGAAGGCTTTGTAGAGCGCCTCGAACTCGCACAGGATGGTCTGGAAGTTGCGTTCCAGCAGCTCCACGTCGTGCTTCTGCGCGTCCCGGGGGAAGTAGGGCGCGCTGGGCAGGTCGGGCAGGAAGAAGACCTCGGGCCTCTGGATGGACGGCCGGCTGGCGCGGTAGCGCGCCTGCTCGCGGATGCCCTTGTGGATGCGGCCCATGCCGGCCCAGGAGTAGCGCTTGGCGTACTCCTGCAGGCTGTGGTAGAGCTTCTGGTCCAGGCCCTCGTCGTGCGTGCAGCGCAGGCACTCAGCGGACTGGCAGTACACGTAGCCATTCTGCAGCCCGCCGGCCCCCGGCGGCATCAGGGCGCTGACGGAGGCGTAGGCCCGGGGCTGCTCCCGGCCCACGTGGTAGCAGTACCACAGGAACAGGAGCAGCAGGCAGGCCACGGTGGCCATGGCCATGGTGTCGCAGTCCCGCACCGACTGGATGCCGGTGGCGATGCAGTCCCTCAGGCCGTGTAGCGACCAGCCCCAGGCCCCCAGCCACTCGAGCGACATCTTGGGCGGCGGCCGCTGGGCGCGGAGAGCTAGGCTGCTCAGGCCTCTGGGGTGGTCGGGGCACCTGCACCCTGCAGGGTGGAGCTGGGGGCTGGGTGGAAGGAGTGGCGGATGTCACGTCCGCCAGAGGGACAGGTCACCACGAAGTGATCTGTTTAGGAAGTCCAACCTGGGATGCACAGAAAGAAACAAAAAAGCATGTAAGTGTCAACCTGGGAAGCCTCCCACTGAGGTGTGAAGTCCCTGCCATTTTGTGAGGTCCCTGGGGCAGGAGACACACTTCTCAATCTCGTGTCTTCTCTCCTGTCTCACCAACACCCCCATTTCCCAAAGGCCATGGGGTTCACTCTGCACAAGCCCCGGCTGGTGATCACCCCAGCCCCACAAACATCACACTCTCGGGAGCGCTAGGATCCCCTTTTACAGATGAGGAAACTGAGGCAGGTCACTCACGTCTGTGTACCCGGGGCAGCGACACGGACCTGACTCGACGTCAAAGTCGGGAATGCTCCCTTTTGCTGTACTCTTTCGCAGTAGGGATTTAGAAATGCTCTTCTCACATCGCTGTGCCTTCAAGGAGACAGAAAACCGGCCTTGAAAGCACCTTAGAAACAGCGCCAGAACTTGACAAAAGCCCCATCTCCATTTTACTTCCTTTTATCACACTTCCTCCTCCTCCCGCAACCCCTCCCGCCTCTGACATGGGCTGGGCTCCTATCAAGTTGGAAAGGAAGCAGGTCCTCTGGGGTCACGTCTGTGGCTGACATGGGGAGTTTCTTCGGGAGACAGAAAACGCCCAGGGTTGTGGAAGTGAAATGGCCAGGGAGTGGCTCCCTGCTGACCCTTATGGCCCCGGGGGATGCCCAGAGCCCAGCTGCTCTGTGGCTGTGTCGTCAAGAGCCTGCCTGCCTTCCAGCTGGAGTCTCTGTCCACCCTGGCTTTCCCGTCTACACCCTTCAAGTCTGACACATGCCCTCACATGCAGGAGCAGGAGCATTTAGAAAATTCTCAGTCCTCTACCCTCCCTCTTCTCTCGGGGAATGTGCGAAAACAGCTAAACGACTGGGGAAGCCAAAACCCTTGTCCAAATCCGCTTGCAGAGAGGTCAGAAACCCGGTCTGGACGTGGGCTGGGCAGAGCGCGCCTCCCAACCCTGGCAGACCCTTCTCCGGCGCCCCAGCAATGCCCGTCTCAGTGGGTGAGGGTGAGCGGCGGGCGCAATGTGTCCCCGTGAACATCCAATGTGTGCCGGCCACTGCCGTGAGGGGTTAGCCAGCAAACCCAGGGCGGTGGACACAAGGGGAAGCTGGCTCAGGACGGAGGAATCCGCAGCTCCGGCTCGATCCTGCACTCCTGCTGCGACACCTCTCAAGGCACGTTCTGTCCCCAGACTTGTAAAGCTGAAAACCAAAGGGAAGCCCAAGGCGTCTGCTAACAGCTGACTGCCCCTCGCCAGCTCAGGGGGAATGAAGAGCCCTGGATTCGAGGGTTGGTCAAAAGCACACATGCTGAATATTCATAGACAGTTTTTACGTGTCTAGGAAAAATACAGCAGCAGGGAGGTTAGAAGCTACATCTTTCCTCACACCTCTCCCTTTCTTCACAAATTCAGGAGATGAGAGAAAGGCTGGGCCCCTGGATGGAACAGGCCTGGAGCACCCCCCTGGCTCTCTCTAGTCATGTCACTGGCAGCTGCTGCCTCTTGAGGAAAAGGGGGGAAAAAACTCCAAGAAAGGTGTTTTGCTTGCAAGCCATTTCCCAAACAGAACCACAGGATTCTTAACATTCAGTGCGAAACTCTCATCTTGGTGATAACAAGCCTTTGACTAAAAGGAGTTCCCCAAGCAGTGAGCTTGTCCCTGATTGGAACCTTTCATCTCCCTCTCTCAGGAGAGGTTTCTCCTCTTGTTCCCAGAGTGAAAGGGTGATGAGTTAACAAGGACATGTAAGTTAGCTGCCATCAGCTCTGCTAACCACAGCAGTCGCACTCTCTCACTCTCTCCTCTCCGGCCCCCCTGGCCCCCACCCCTCGGAAGCCTCAAGTACACTGGGCGCTCCCTGACTGAGCTGGAAACAAAAGGCAGTAAGAGATCCTGATGCTTTGAACCCCAGATCCCCACTGGTCCTCCCAAGACCAGCAGCGGAGAGCTGAAGTTAGGGTTTTTCCCCATCAGTTGCTTTTAGCCAAAATACCCTGGCAGGCCCCTGAGCCCAGAGGTGGATTAACACTCATGCTGCAATGGGACACTCTCAGGAACCCTTACATGTACAAGGTGACTGGCAGTTTAAGGAGTCCAGGGTCAAACATCTGATTGTCCTGCACCGTGTGACAACTCCAGGGCCCCAGGGGGAGGCTTGGATCCACCCCTGCTCCCTGCAAACATCTGTCCATTTCTTTGCTTTCATTTCCTTCTTCACTGGGGACCGGGCTAGCACACTGTGGTTCTCGCACGCTAGTGAAGTGCAGCTCCAGGTCTTGCCAGTCCAGCTGCGCCAGGGTACAGGGTCCAAAGTCACCGCCAACTGGTGAGCAAGCTCAATCTATATAAGTTCTGCTGCAACTAACACCTGGGCGGCAGACTCCTGGCTCTGAGCTGGCTCATCTCCAGGTCTCATTAACAGTCCAAGGTGCTACCCAGTTCTGAAGCGCCTCTGGTCACTTGTCAGAGTGACCAGGTCATCCTAGAAGCCCCTCCCCGCCTCGGTCCAGGGCGGGTGGGGGGCAGGCAGTGCAGGGCCAGGTGTGTGATTAGCATTCCTGTCCACCCAGCAGTCAGAGAGGTGTCCTGGAGCCAGCCCTCCTCTTTGGGGTCCTAAAGACCTTTCCTCCTCACTTTACTGGCATCCACTCACTTGGGGGTGGGGGATAACACAGGGCGCCCACCAGGACGTGGGGAAGAGGGAGGTGGTAGAAAGGAAAGGTGAGTAGTGACAAGTCAAGTGGGCATCAGCTGAAGATTCGGGAAGGCGATCTAGGGTGCTAAGTCCAGGGACAGGGAGGGGCACCACTGGAACCGGGAGAAGTGGCGGATGCGCGCGCTGGGCGAGGGGAGGAGGCCAGCAAGGGGACCCTGGGGGAGGTCGTGGGGGAGTGACAGTGGGGGACGGTACCCTGGAGGGCGCGACCGCGGCGGAGCGCAAGGGAGGAGGAGGTGCGGGCCGGAGCCCGGCACAGGCGGCGGCGCTCGGCACGCAGCGCGCGGGGCGGCGGGGCCCTCGGCCGGGCCGGGATGCGGGGTGCAGGCGGCGCCGGCGTCCGGAGCATCCTCGCGGCCGCGGCGCGGGGCGTGGGGCCGGGCCGCCCGCCTCCACCCTCCGGCGCGCCCCGGGCCGCCCTCCCACCCGCGGCCCCGAGACGCCGCTTACCTGCGCCCGGGCGCGCGGGAGGAGTGGAGCGCGGCTGCGAGGCCCGGGGCGACCCTCCGCCCGAGGGCGCGGACGCGCGGACGCCCCCTGCCCGGCGGAGCCCCCGCCCCCGCTCGCGGAGCCGCCGCGGAACAGCCCGCGGAGCCCCCGCCGGAGCCCCCGCCGGAGCCGACGCGGCGCTGCGCTCGCGGGGCCGGGACCACAGCTCCCACAATGCCGCGCGGCCGCGGCGGGCGGGGCCGAGCCGGGTCGGGGACGGGGCTGGAGGACGGGGGACCCGGCCGGGGACGGGGCTGGGGGACGGGGCTGGGGGACGGAGACAGGGGATGGGGTACAGGGGACAGCGGACGGGGGGGTGGGGGACGGGCACCGGGGGGCGGGGGATGGGGCTGGGGGACGGGGGCCAGGGACCGGACCCCGCACCCCTCGGGGGCTGGCGCGGAGCCGGGGGCCCGGGCGGCACCACGCGCCGCCGCAGGAGCGCGCGGGCGATCAGTGATCCCTGAATGCCGGCGGCAGCTTATTCTCCGCGCTCCAGCCTCGGTCCCGGGGTCTCCTCGTCCGGCTCCGAGCGTCCCCTGCTCGCTCTCCGCCTTCCCCGCCCTTTCGGGATCCCGGCCTCTCCCTTCCGGCTCGCCCCTCCGGCCCTGCGCCCCGGATCCCGCTTGCACTCCTCCAGCCGACACTCCGGAGGCCTCCCGGGCACGGGGATAAAACCGCAAATCAAACACGGTGTTCGTCTCCGGGGAAACGCTTTGGTTCAGGGCGAGTCATTCTGGGCGGCGGCTTGGGGCCTGGCCCTGTGCCCTGGGGTAAGCAGTTCAGACCGGCCCCTGGCCTGGGGAGTCCATCTCGGCAGGGACAGAGCCCTAGTGGTCACAGCAAAGACCGCCGTCCTGGCACCGGGTGTGAGCAGGGGGCGCAGACGGGATCTGTACCGGGGCGCAGTGAGGGGGCGTCTCTGGGGCAAGTGAGCTTTGATTGAGTTAAAGCCTGAGGCTGACCCTGCGCCCAGTGGCCCTGCGGTCTGCTGAGGGCTCCAGGACTGTGTGGGTGGCTTTCGGAGCACCAAGGGGTGTGGCCTGCCCACCTTGCATCTGTTCCACCTTAGAATCCACTTGTTGCTGACCCTGAATCCATTCCCTCCCAATCCCAGAGCCCACCTCTAGTGCTGAACACTCTTTCTTGTCCCTTCCCAGAACCCACCTCTATCTTGTCTTAAAATCCTCTTCATGCCTGTCCTCTGTCCCCTTCACTCCACAGGAGGAAGAACATTTTTCTGTCGTTTATTTTACTAAAATAGCGCATAGGTTGGGAAACCATAGAATGCACCCAGATTTCACCAACTGTGGGTAATCAGCAGATCATCTGATTTAGAAACGTGAAATAAGTCCTCTGTCTTCCTGCCAGCCTCGGGTGGCAGGTGGAGAAGCTGGGGGAAGCCTTTGCTCCCTCTCACATGCAGAAAGGTGCTGAGATTCAGACTTTTCCAAAGGGGCTGTGCCTTCACTCACAGAATCACAGTGAGGGGTGGAAAAGAAAAAACATTCCCTGCCGTTGTAAATGTGTGTTCCATTCCTGGACCACCCCATCTGCAGGACCTGACAAGTTAATATTGTCTACAAGTCCTGGGATGATCTCTGCCCCGTGCAGTCACATTGCTCTCCAGTGTTTAGTTATTCAGCGACAATTTCGGTGTGCACACATCATGCTTAACTCTTCCACAAGACGGGGATGACCTGAAGCTCGCTCATTCTCCGGGGACCCCTGGGAGGTGAGTTCCTCCAGGAAAGGGTATCGTAGTCCAGAGCGACTTTTGAGTGAGAACTGCAGATACATTGTCACTGTGCTCATGGAGGAGCTGAGCTGAGGACTAAACACATCTAAATCGCCTGCCTTCAGCCTGGCTGCCACCCACCTCCTGCTCCTTTCTGTCTTCTCCAGGGCAGCGCTTCCCGACCCACTCTGAGTTGACACAATGTGTCATTATGCCATCTCTTACACTGGTGGGGTCCGCCCAGCTCCCTCCTACAGAGGAGTCACTGGGGGTCCAGAGAGAAAACACTCGCTCAGTCAAGATCACAGCAAGTCAGGGACTGCATTGATGCTTAAGAAAATGCCTGACTGATGCCTTAAAAAAAGCCCAGTCACTTTGGAGAGCAGTTTGGTAATACTGTTAAAACTACAACAAACACATGTACCTAAACCATTAACAATTTCTCTACTGTAGATCTACCCTAGAGATATTCTAAGGTACAGAAGGGAATCGTTATGTTTCCATTATGTAACCCTGCACAGCTATTAAACAGGAGGAGTTAGATGTCAGTGCCAGCACTGGATGCTCATGGACAAAACTCCTACATAACAGAGGGGAAAAAGCAGAGTTACATCTGCACTATTATTTTGTCGACATCACACGTATGGATAAAACATCACACTATAGTTTGTGGATCTAGACCCTGAGTTATAGAAAAGCACTGGAAGCATACACTATTATGTTCTCCTTTAAAAATGTCGTATATTACAGTATTTGCAAATGCAAGAAATACCTCTCAGTAACAGTACACCCAATTAATACTAGTTATAACCGCAAGGGAGACGAAAAAGAAACTAGACTTAAGCATGGCGGCCAAGGGGAGCTTCGGCATTTTCTGCAATGTTTAAATTCGATTTAATATTTTCAAAGGGACATGAATGCTCCTGGACAAAAGGCAAAATGGACAAGTGAATTGCTAGCATGCCTGCTCTCCCCTATCCCTCAACCATCCCCTTCCCTCTCCTTGAAAAAATCATTTTAATCAATTTTTTATGCATCATTCCAGGCAGATGCTACGCATTTGCAAATATACAGGCATACTTTAACTTTTTTTTTGCTTTGTTTTGTTAAAGGAAAGTGCAGGCAGGAATGAAGGCAAGTAGGCAGGCAGGCAGGAAGAAAGAGGAGGAGGAAGCTGCTTTATTTTTATTTAGTTGTTTACATTGGTCATTTCCCCCCCAGACCAGGGACTTGAACCCAGGGATATGTGGCCTGTGCTCCTTTGGAGGCAACTGACCTAACCACTACCCCACCAGGGTGCACCGAACTTTAACTTTCGACCAAGAAATATGAGTATATTATTTGTGATTTAAAATAGTTCTTATAAATATACAATTTTTGAAATTCTATTTCAAATTATTTTTCAAAAATGGAGAATTTATCGCCACAAAAAATTCATCGTGTTAGCAAATTAAAGGAAATGAACTCTATAATCATCTGGAGATGGATGCAGAAAGAACACGACAAAATTCCAATGTCTCTTCAAGACTGAAAGCTTTCAGCAAACTCACAATGGAAGAGAACTATTTCCATCTAATTAATGACAAGCCTACAGCTAACACCTACTTGATGCTGTCATGCTAAGATTAGGACCAAGACAGGGGTGTTCACTCCATTACACCTACCCACCATTGTACTAGAACTTCTGACTTCTGCAATTAGGCAGAGCAAGAAATAAGGTGCGCCCTGGTGGAGTAGTGGTTAGGTCTGCCACCTCTGGCCAAGAGCGCAGTCTACGTACATCCCAAGGACCTGGGTTCCTGTCCTAGGGCCGGAGGAACAACTGAGATGAGCTAAATAAAAGTAGAGTGCTTCCTCCTCCTCTCCCTGCTGCCTCTGCTCGCCTTCATTCTTGCTTGCCCCTTTCCTTCAAAAAGAAAGAGAGAGAGAAGAGAAAAGAAAAAAGAAAAAAACAAAAACAAAAAAACAAGAGGCATTTGGAAGAGTGGTAGAGAAAATTCTTCACAGTAGCAACAAGGCTAAAGAATTCAGGAATGAATGTTATTAAAATGGGAAAGATAAAAAAAGATAAAAATATTGAAAAGTACAGAATAATAAGTGAATGATGGCCACAGATGCAAAATTCATGAATATAAAGAATAACACCATAAAAACATCAATTTCCTTGAATGACCTATAAAATGTAAATCAAGTCTTATAAAAATCCCAATGTTTTTAGTGCAACAAGAAAATTGATCATTAAATTTATAAAGAAAAACCAGGGGCCAAGAAAACTACAGGCAAAATAAAACTAAATAGTAAAACGATGAGGAAAGACTTATCAGCAGGAAATTCACACCAGAGGAAACTCCTGTGGCCAATAAACACGTGGAAGCTATTATAGGAGTTTTGTACAACTTTTGTGTCGTGGGTGTGTGTGTGTGTGGTGTGTGGTGTGTGTGGTGTGTGGTGTG